>JAQQAE010007254.1:0-16004 GCA_029823295.1 Pseudamia nigra
CACAGGGGCACCCCCCCCCCCCCCCCCACACACACACACACACACACACACACCCACACACACCAAGCCAGAGTAATTACAGATGTGTCCAATCACCATGAATTTCCTTAAGTTTAATTAATCGTGTGCAGCAGGTCCTGGCTCTATCTATCTATCAGCTTTTATGTGCTGTCTGCCGCCCACCTCTCCATCTCCTATCATTTCCCCTTTAAAGTGGATGTATTGATTGGAGCTTGTCGACGTTTTATGAAGTAGCCCGAAGTGCTTGTCTCTATTTTTCTTTCTTTTATATCCCTGTTCTTCTGGAAGCAAGTGGAATTTATTTGTCGCAGTGGTTGTAAAAATAGAGGCACTTTGATATAAAACATTAAATTTTGCCTTAAATGACACATTTTTGGCGTAAACTTGCAAAGTCATAAACAGTGTAAAGATCAGGGAAGTGCTATAAAACCGAATTCTGTTTTTTTCTTGAAGTGATGACAAATGAGGTCAACAAAAGGTGTCAAGTAGATGATATATGAGCAGTAGTGATATTTTAATTTCCTTTGTTATATTGCCTCTGACAATAGAGGCAGGTTGTACAGTTGAAGAGGGAAAGGCCAGAGAATTAGTGGCACAAACCAGGAGATTTCCTGCCAGATTAAAGGAACGTCAGAGTGTGAGATTTAGATAGATAGATGGAGAAAGGGAGTGCTCCTCCTCAGGAGGCTTGCAGTTTAATTGAGTTTATGAAGCAGTGGACGGAGCAGATTGATGGAGGACATCCATCTAATAGCGCCATGATCTCGGTGGAACTCTGCCTTCCTTTTCGCTCTCCATCCTTCACCTGATCTTTTCTTTCCCTTTCCCCTTTATTCTTCCTCTATTCATCTCACTTACTGTCCTGCCTTTTTCTGCCTTCCTTCCTCTTTATACAAATGAATACTGTATGACTAACTACTGTACTTATGTATGTACAATTGAAATCAAAATTATTACGCTCCCTATGAAAATTGGATTCTTTTCAAAAAATTTCCCATACCTTTCACTTAAGTTCTTAAGGACAAAATCTGGAAAGAAATTCTGTGGGTTTAATAATTTTTTATTCTGAACCATATAAACGTACATACATAGATATACCCCTCGGTATGCAGAGGCTACCTGTATGCACCTAAGCCTATTTTGTCAGCCTGTTACACTCCCAACTGTGTGCTGACAGCTGGCTGCAGACAGAGAGCTGACCAGATTGATGGAGCTGTCGTTGGCCAGGCCTGCAGACTTGCAGATTCACATGTGTGTGGACGGCTGGCTGGGATTGTATCAGAGCGTGCCTGCATGAGAGAGAATTTATTGAGGGAACATCAGAGAGCAAGGAAGAGAGGCAGGAATGTCTTTGGGGTGCAAAGTAATGTGAAAGAATGAAAATGATATGCTAATGAATACATATTGCATGAGTATGATAGCCAGGAGTTAATATGTGTGTGAACACAGGAAAAAGCCTGTGTTAGTCCACCAGTGTGTTAATGCATGAGTGAAACATTTTGCCCCTTATGGTTTTCAGTATTACACAGTTACACCTGCAAAATTCCTCACCTTCATCACTGAATATATTTTATGAACTTATTTCAGCATGCTTAGAAAAGACAACATTCAAATATGCTGGTGTATGCATTTATTGTCATTATCTCTGCCCAAGAGGTTATCTTTGTGTCCCATTTGTTTTCTTGTTTGTATGTTTTACACCCAACAATTATTGCTGGGTGTAAATCACATCATGGGGGAAATTGAGCTGCTTGGCAGAGGTTAGTGCTCTCTGAGTGCATTATAGTTATTATTATTATGTAATAACAAAATACAGTACTAAGTCTGACAATTGATCTGACATATGCTAGTCTGATCAATACATAAAATAATACAGCAGGATTACAGCACAGTATTTAGTTTCTGCAGTTAAAAACAACTTCAACATGAACTGCAGTGGGATCATGGGATAAAAAGCATTCTGACATGACTCAGGCAGGGATGATATTTACATGTGACGTATCGTATGGTATCTCTGGATAGTAAAGATGTTGACATTTAAAGACATTTTTCAATTTTAATATAGAAATGTTACATATTAAACCTCAACTTTCTTTACTTCTTGACTGCATATTTCAATATTTGCTATTAGGAATAGGCCTTTCCATGTGGTAGTTTTGCAGATGGAAATGTATTACAAATGTAATACAAATGTATTAGACCTCCTATCCTATTTGTCTCAAAGACCATCCAGCATCATGAAGTGCTTTAATGCAGACCTTTTCCTTTGTAGTGCGTTCTTAATGTTTTACCATTCTGAACAGGAGTGAGGAATTTCAAACCGAATTCAATTTTTCTGTACAGGAATGCAAGTAACTGTATTTTGACATCATAGTCAAATAATAATGTGCCTTACGATTCTTTCATAAACCTCACATTGGCTGGTGGTCTAATACAGTTGTTAAGTACTGTATGTATCGTGAACAAAAAAAAAAACCTACAGTACATTTCATAAATGTCTAATCATTAACTATTTCTTATTTCATCTTTGTCAGACTGAAGTAAACCAAAACTTGCTGTGGCATAGATCAGTGCACTGGCCACTGCTCAGATTCAAACACCTTTAAAATCCCCATGATCTTGGCCGTCCACATCACTTAGCCAATCAAACCACCAGGCTCAGCCCTTCCTCGCCCCCCATGCCCTTGTTTCCAGCTGCACAGCCCCCATTCAACTTCAGCATTAGCTGGATTAACCTCCACACTCCTACTGCTTGTTCTGCTTGTCTTTTTCTCTCCTGCAGCATCACACTTAAAGCTTTTTAGTTCTTCTTTGCTCTGCCGGAGTAGCTCTCTTTTTCTTTCCACAGCTTATGTTACGTTCTGTTAGTTCTGTGGCAAATGTGTGCCTCTCGCCTTTCTTCCTGTGCAGCTGGAAATGTCATCTCCCTTTTCTCTTGGATTTCTTTTGTCCTTGCTTTCTACTCCTGGTTTTATCTAGCACCTTCTAGTTCTTATGATCAGCCTCCTTTTGACAATATTTCTTCAGAGCTAGGATATTTCCTCCCTTTCGCTTCTTCTTTTACCCTCCTGTAGCTTTCTGGTGCGTTTTTTTTCTTTATTCATTTGGTTCTCTGTCCTGTCATTATCAACTGCAGAGAGTGGCTTTGTGTGGCAGCTCCTGTCTTATCTGGCTCTGTCAGGTGCTGGTAGACGCCCATTCATTGGTAGGAAGCACAAAAGTGGGCTGGTAAAATGTCAATGGTGCCTCCATACTTCACTCTGAGGAATATTAATTTGCTGGCACACTGTATGGAACAAAATATGCTCTGCTTTGCAGTTTTTCTGTCAGGTTAATCATATTTCATCCTTTTTACAGTCTGACAACAATTGAAGAGAATTGGTGGGTGTGCTGTTTTATGTGCCATAGATGCTTTTCATTAATGTTAATATGTTAATTGAACATATACAGTAAACACATTTAGTGCTGAGTAGTAGTACATTGAGATGATCTGTTTTTCATGTTAGTCTAGTGATTTTCAAGCCTTGGAGGCAGAATATATCACTTATAGCCGCTTTACACATGATAGCATCCTTTGTGCCTCCCGTGTGCAACCATAAAATTTGCCAGGTCACCATCAGAGCCTCAAAGGAGGCAGAATTGACACCAAGTTGTTCAAAGATGGTTCATGGTCACTGTAACGTTTTGACCATGGGTCACACGGTTGCACAAAAGTCATTGAGGAGGTAGGTTGCTGAAAAGTGGCTGAAAGGAGGCAGAAGGAAAACACAAGCATTGAGGTGATTGCAGAATGGAGTCAGTGGTCACCAGATAAAGGACACATTCTGCTGCAAATTTTCCCGTCAATCTATGTTTGCCGTTCATTGCCATTGGTCATCATTGCCAGAACAGAGGAGGCACAGAGGAGGCATAGAGGAGGCATAGAGGAGGCGGTTGGCCAAACGTTCATCAGGTTGGTTGCCTTAAGTTGCACAGTGGAAGCACAGGAGAGGCAAGTAGGTGGCTCTGTGGACTCTCATAAGTCGCCATGAAAATGCCCAACAGTTGGATTTTTGGTGGTTCAAGGGAAGGACAAGGATCATTACACAGAAATAAAATTGGATTTTCTGCATTTAAGCAACCATTGAGCATCCTGGCCATTTTTTGGGTTGCTCAAAGGTGACACTATAAAGGGGACCTTAAGACCCATTTATACTCTATGTTAAGTCTGCATAGGCATTCAGAGGGGGCATTCCCTCTGGCCTCAGCATGTATTATGTTACAAGTTTGGTACGTTTCTGAGGGGCTTATGCATCCGTTCTAAACGTAGAAAATGGTGCAGTGCTGCTGGAAATTGTGGGGGCGCTCTGGCGCAGTACAGCTCATGTGGCGAAAGAATAGAAGAAGAACAGAACACAACATAAAGCACCTAAAGATTAACAGAAATGGCTCAATCTTTTGAGGAGACTATATATTAGTGTCATCTTGGACGACATCTTGGAGCCAAAAACAGGATGCAACCATATTTGTACAAATGGCGGCGGTGCCAGCGGAGCGTAGGGAAAGCTAACTAACTGCTAGCCTCCAGACATGCTAAAATTTCACCAAGCAGTGCTAAACAAAATTATCTTATAGTGTTGTTAGTGTAAACACTTACCCACAACTGCAGTTGTGTGTATCTCAGTTAAAACTATGTCCATATTGAGTAATTAGAAGATCCAAATCAGTCCAACTCCACCGTCAACACTAGTTACCATGGCAACATGTAATCGCATGGCAGTGATATGTTGGATTATTTGCCGTAATATCTTAATAACGGAGCAAAAAGTTAAAGATGGACCTTGTTAGAGGGAACAAATAAAATATTTGAGAGCATAATGACTCATGACAAACATTTTTTCGCTTAGTTTTTTCAGACAAAAATCCAGTGTAACTCCACACTGCCTGCTAGTGGATGTATTGTGTACATCCACGCCAATGTAAAGTATGCATTGGAGTATAAATGCCAGCGATGTTTCACAACATTTGATACACAACACACTTGCGTAGATTATAAATAGGCCTTTAGACTACTGTTTCCATCCAAATGTATTGCAAGATTTTTTTCTCAGTTGCTGTTTATGAGAGCCTGATTTTTAACAGAGCATTTCAAAGCAGCAAGTTTCATTTAGAAACAGTGTAAGAGCCATGTTACATTGTATTTTGTGCTACATATGAAGTGGGAAAACTGTTTATACTGTAGGTAATAAATTGCATCTTTATTGGTCAAGTGAACATAGTAGTTTTCTTTTTTCCTGCATCACAAGAAGCCAAGCCTGAATCCAACCAAGCGGTGAAAGGTCAGTACAAACAGCAAATTATTTAGAATTATTTTAGACAACAAAAAAATGACCAGGGTCAATATTATTAAACCCCAGATGAACTGACATTTTTATTCAGGCATTCCACAACCCACCACTCATTGAGTGAGTACGGTACTGCTCTAAGTGTGCTAACTGAAGCTAAAACTGAACATTTGTCCCATATTCAATTCAGAAAGGATCTGAGGCATCACTTGTAAAAACATCATGTCAAAAACAAAGCAATAAGTTTAGATCTGAGAAGAAGGATTGTTGATGGATACATAGCAGGAGAAGGATGTGCAAAGTAGTTAAAGTGTTTTTAAGTGTTTGGAACTGGAGTGAGAAGCATGGGGAACAGAAAAAAAATCTAATTTAGACCTCAACAGAACCTTTTATGGATCCACCAACTTTTTCACAATTCCTCCCGGCATAAAAAGTTCTTTTGTAATATTTTACCTACAAATTGAAAATGTGGATGGAAACATACAATCTCAGGACAGAATGTTGAAAAAATAGTCATTAATGTTCAGTTGCATATCAGGATGAGTTAAAAGATCAGGTTAACTGTGACTGTAACAAAGGCCATATCACAAAACACCTTGGACGGATTTCTTCAAGTTTAGTCAGGTTGGGACTAGAAAAAATCATGATGAACCCCTGCTGGTAATGGGAGCAAGGGTGGCATCAACAAAATATTTTTGTCATTAATGGATTTTCTATGATTTTCTATATACACATTTAAAATGGGACACACATTTAAAATGGGATACAATGACAGAATAACCACCATTCCTGTCTTTTCAGTACATCTAGCTTTTATCTTTAACTTTTTGAAACAGCTAGTGTAGTTGTCATATTATGATATTGTTTATTCATTTTTTTCTTTAGTAGCTGACATAATGGCTTATCTTCACTTGAACACAGATCACTTGAACATATTCCCAACATAGACTTTAATCAGATCCCCTGTGTTTTGTAAGTTCACTGAGAGGTTTCTTTTTGCTGTTTGAAAGCAGAGTTCCTGCATTAGGATTAGCAGCATGGCCAGATAAGTAATCGTAATGCAATATTCCAGCATCCTCTGACCTGAATAAGAACATTTATACAGTGGTACTAAACCCCAGGATGCCCTGCCACAGGCAAGAGAGGCTGAAAGAGAAAGAAAGGGAAAAAAAGCAGAGGGAGAGAGAATTATTGTGGACATGGTTTGTGGCATTTGGCTTTTTGCTCTCTGTGATGGATTTGGTCCAAACCCTTGAGACACACAAATGAACTGTGACTTCTGTGACAGCTGGAGATGATGCCCACTGTCCAGCCACAGCCACACACACATAAACCCAGACATGTTGGGTTTACATGTTTCACCATATTTGGGGTTTCTTAGACTTCTAAGATGTATACTTGGTATTATTTGCTGCGTGCAAAAGGCTTATGCTTTTCCATTCTTTCTTGGCTGCACATATATTTCCACTTACATATTTGCTATTTAATCCCTTGACTGGTTTGTTGGCTACATGCTGGTGCAGTGCAGGAGATTGAAATTGTTTTTGTATACCTACCACAAAGACTGTTTTCTACATTAGGATGTGTTCATGTATAAAGATTTGTGCTAATTTTACTCTAGTTTTTTTTTTAACTCTTACACATTACTCACACTTTTCCACATTAGATATGCTGATTTTGCCCTATTTCTTGGAGCCACACAGCTGTACAGTATAAAGGACAGCATTTGCGACTCCATTTTTGTGCTTTTGTTTACGTGACCAGTAGGAAAACACAGTAGATTTCATTCATACTGTGCATCTTACACATGCTCCTGTCACTGCTTTATGACTCTCCCCTTATCTCTTTTACTCCGCTCTTCTTCAGGTCAAATATAATATAACGTCTAATTTGCAGCTTGCCTTTGTTCCAGGATAAATGGGCAATCATATTAGTGTCATAACCAATTATGTAAGTTACTCATCTGAAAAATGTGTAATGTCAGCTGCAGGTTGATCATAAATCGAGGTAGATGACGATGACTTTCCAGGCATCCTTAACTGGATTGGTCTGTTGGCACAGTGGAGATGTTGTTGCAATAAATATGTAAAAGCCATGACACTTTAATATGGTGGTCAGTCAGACATGATATTGATCCTGAATTAATTGGGTGCCTTCCCTTCTGCTGTTGACTTCTCAACTAAACCTCTCTTCCCAATATTAGTGCATCAAGATCAAGCTTGTATGTGCGGAAGACATTTGTTTTTTGACAGGCTGCAGGAATCGGGCAACGCACAGCGTTTTATGTGTTGTCAGATGACATCACATGCTTAGGGGCTCTAAAACACACAGCGCCAGCTCATAACCCACAGGAAATACATCCAGTCAAATCCCTGATGATGTCACAACAAATTAAGGAGCATCTTAGAGAGATATATTTTAGGCTATATAAGAGATAAATGAAACAGAGAAAAGAGAAAAGGAGATACAGTGTTACATGCAGTAATAGGAGAGGATAAGGAAGAGGAGCAGATTTTGTTATATATTTGCAACAGCAAATGCAACCCCAGTTCCAAAAAAGTTGGGATGTCAATAAAATGTAAATAAAAGCAAAATGCCATGATTTGCAAATCTCTTAAACCCATATTTTATTTCCAATAGAACATAAACAACGTGTAAGATGTTGAAATTGAGATAATGTAACATTTCTTGGAAAGTGTTAGGAACTTCCACAGAGGTCTGAGTCCCTGCTTCGGGGTAGGTACTCCAAACAACCCTGAAAACCCCCGGGTGGTTTACTCAGTGCTGATTGTGTATACTCACAGCAGGAAATGACATCAATGGAAACATACAGCATTTTTAAAGCCCCACAGAAGATGAGTGGTAAATAGTTCGGGCTTCTTTCAGGTGTCTTCTCCTTTTGTTCATAGCACCCGCCACCATGTACGCACGGAACACACAAACACAAATGCTGCAGCCACCTCAGCTCCATGTTTATCTTTGCCCTCTATGTCATTTTCACTGCTTTTGCTTGTGTGTCATAATTATGTGATTATGCTGTGCTTACGTCGGCTGTGGGTCCTACTCTGCAGTGGAGACAGAGGCCGAGAGGGGCAGAGTGAGAGGACATTTCTGTAAAATCCCACTTCCCCCCCACTGTACACTGAAGTTCCTGCGGGAGAACTGCGCCTATTATTGGAACAGTCACTGCATGGGCTCAAGAACACTTCCAGAAATCACTATCTGAACACAGCTCAACTGCAACCCACAACTGCAAGTTAAAGCTGCATCATGCAAAGACAAAGCCATATGTGAATACAATCCAGAAACGGTGCCATCTTCTCTGGGTCAAAGCTTATTTAAAATGGTCTGAGGCAAAATGGAAAACTGTTCTGTGGTCAGATGAATCAAATTTTAAAATTCTTTTTGGAATTTATGGGTGCAGTGTAGTGTGAGCTAAAGAGGAGAGGGACCATCCAGATTATTATAAGCAGACAAAACAGCATCTCTAATCGAGACGTCTCTCTCAGGAAGGCCTTGCATATTTCAGCAAGACAATGGCTTCACAGGAGTAGAGTCTGGGTGCTCAACTGGCCTGCCTGCAGTCCAGACCTTTCACCAATAGGAAACATTTGGTGCATTATGAAATGAAAGATCCGTCAATGAAGGTGCAGCAATTGGTCTCCTCACTTCCCAGATGTTTACAGACAGATGTTAAAAGAAGAGGAGGTGCTACACAATGGTAAACATCACCCTGTTCCAACTTTTTTGCGATGTATTGTTGCAGCCAACAAATTCAAAGTGAGCTAATAATTTTCCATGAAATGGTAAAATGTCTTAGTTTCAACATCAGATATGTTGTTTATGTACTAATAGGAATAAAGTATGGGTTTATGAGATTGCATTCTGTTTTTAATTACATCTTACCCAGCATCCCAATTTCTTTGGAATTGGGGTTGTATATGGCAAAATCACTGTTATGTCACAGTATAGGTAGAAAAAGCAACGTTTAAAGTTTATAAATGAGGAAAACATTGAATTAGACACAAAATTAACAGAACTTTTGTATGACAGAATATACAAATGTGAAGGTTCACGTTAAACTCAGCTAGTCACTCAATTATCCTAAAAGAAATCAGTGGCCCATGAAATAAAGCCTACCATCCAAACTCAAGAAAAAGAAAATACACAATATTTCTGTATATATTTAATCAGAAAATTATGGTAAAATGGCCTTCATATATTTAACTGAAAAAGAAAACATTTATTCTAGTAGATACCAGTAAAAAATTTGAGATTAATTAACAAGAACATAAACTCAATGATGTGACCATACTACATTAAGCTGCCAGGCCACCATTGTGAATAAGAATGTGTTCTTACTTCCTTCTCATTGACAGCTTAAACAAAAATCAGATTAAACAAAAAATCTGACATTAGTATGAGTTGCTTAAAAGCAGACATACTGTATGAAAAATCACATTTTTGTGCTTTTCAGCTTTTGCGATGCAGTCAGCTGAATCTGCCTGAAAACCTGCAGTTTAGCTTCTGCCTCAGATGTGATGTCACATCACCTGTCAGTCACCTCAGCCTGGGCCCCACCCACCTGGACTCATATCAGCTCCCAGCATGGTTCACTTCACACCAGTCCCTACCGGAGTCTTTTATAAACATAAACATTTACATAAACCATACCCTGTGAACTTATCGCACTTTCACTCAGAAAAACAAATCAGAGTGGGGGCCAGGGAGGGACCAAAACAGGAGTTTTTCAGCCAAGGTTCAGAGAAGGGAAAACTTTAAATATTATAATAGAAAATGCACAATGGACCTCCTTTAAAAATAAAATAATTAAAATCTGACCAGAAGTAGCCGAGAAAATGAATTCTGTATGAGTGGAAGGATATGTAGATGGATGAGTTGGATGGATAGACTTGCTGAATTCTAGGGATACATGGATGTGCAATTAAAATTACAATTATTTAAAGGAACAGTACTTCATCATGTCTTCTACACTCCCTTTAGTTTTGTTTTCCACTGTTTATTTTAGTCAGGATGATCACAGGTGCGTTAGCAGTGCATTTTACTGATAATAGACATAATACTAATAATGCTTCTGTGTCTGTCTGGTTTATGTAACACTTTTCAAGAAAACCAAAGTGCTTTACATTAAATCCATTATTCATTATCTCCACTGTCACACACTGGTGGTGCTAAGTTGCATCTGTAGCTACAGACTGATGGAACCATGGCTGCCAATTCGTGCCAACAGCCTCTTCAACCACCACTAAAAACTCATTCACATTCATACAAGGTGAGGTGAAGTGTGTTGCCCATGGACACAATGACAATGAAAAGAATGAAGCACGGTTTGAACCTCCAACCCTCTGGTTATTGGATGGCCCACTCTACCTCCTGAGCCACTGCTTATACTCTGTTTGAGTAAGGCAGTTCTTTTCTTTGTTTATATAAACATGTACTGTAATAAACTCAAAGTATCAAAATAGAATGTCTTATTATAATTGTCAAATAATAATGGTTCTTTTGGCACCAACATTGCATCTACTGGATACTCATAATCGTCAGAGAGTTATGGGGATAAATGAGTTTCAATGAGCCATTTGAAAACAACCAGGTCTCCTTAGAAAATGAGATGATATTCTCAAGATACTTCCTAGTTGAATAAAGGCTAAATAAAGATAAAGTAAATGTGGATAAATGAGTATCGAGCAGCCACTTGAAAATAAAACGGTATCACTACTCAGAGCCTGTGAACTGATAATAAGTCATAGTGAAATTCACACTGCCTTTATTTAAGCTGCTGCTTGTGATTTGTTAAGGCAAACAGTTGCATGTCGCATGTTTTTATAAATTGTGTCGCCTTAGTATCAAAATTCTGGGAGCACGTTTTGCTGAGAATCAAGCTCAGGAAAACCTTGTTTGAAGATTTTTATTTTACTGGAGATGTTTCTTTGCTTAAACTGCTGTGGCAGATGTTGCAGGATTTTTATTAGCTGCCTGTGGCCATCAGTGCTTTTACTTGTATTGTTTTGAAGAATCAGTGACCTGTATCCTGTAAAAACTCCCTTATCGTACAGTTTTGGGTGCGCTCAAGGATGCCATCTGACAGGTGAGAAATTTCTTGTTGCGTGACAATAAAATAGTGATGAACAAAATGCTGATGCTCACCTTTTAGAGCTATACAGAAGCCTCTTCAACTGTCAGTGTAAAACATCTGTTCACAAGCTCCACATGGCACTTACCCTTTATGAATATGTGTGACAGCTACAAAATTATCTCTATCTTCAGACAGAGCATAACGAACAGAAACAACCAACACACGCAGGTATGAGTAAAAAAATGCTATGTTTCTTGAAAGATTTATTCCAACAGGACACATGGGTCAACGTCAGATAGAGTGTCTACAGACCTTTCAGTCAGTCAGTCAAAACTTTATTTATATAGCATTTTGCACGCATGAAAATTCTGTTTATAACCCTTCAACCCTTAAAAAAAACCTCTGGTGAAATTTGTCTTGAGTTACAGAGATTGACGTCAGATTGCCCAGTCTGCTCTATAAAAAGCCCTTATATAAGCTGAGTAGTCAACAAATTTCACAGCAGACAAGTGGTACAGCATACATATATATACACAAGTAGTACATAGCAATCCTAGGCAGCCTATTGCTGCCCGTTACAAATTATCATGAAACAACACATGATTTTTTTTTTATTTTCTGCAGATGCAAAAGCTGTACAAGAATCACTGAATCTTTCGTTCCTCTGTCAGCTAATGTGTTGGCAAAGCACTTGGATACAATGCAATATTTTTAACATTAAATACATGAGTGCATGTATACCATACAAGGTAACTCAAATAATCACAAGCTTCAAACACATGACATCCTGTGATGATAAGGGAGGGTGCGTCAGAAAGCTCAGAGCACGAGTCTAAAATCCGGAAGCACTTGAAACTTTCCATTGGTCAAATTATGAACTTAGTTTGTTTCTAACAGGCGCACAGTCCTTGAGAAAACACAGTACAAAAAAAAAAAAACAAAGAAAGTGACAAAAACAAAGAAACAGTTGAACCATACACCATAATCCATATATTGCTAGGGGTCATGGAGCCCAAGTATGTCTACCAGGTTGCATTCAGATCACCTGTGTAGAATACTTGCATTGTTTCTTTTAGAGAAAGGAAGTTTTACAAACAACAGTCAATTAGCTCTGAGTTGAGCAAGTGACGCCATAGTCTGTGATTAATCAGAAGAGATTGAGTAAATGCCCTCTAAGCTGATGATTCAAAACAGACTGAGCATTCTCACGGTTTCAGATGCTGAAGCATCACTTAGTTGTCCTCAATTTCTTCTGATTCAAGGCTTTTGGTCCTGTTTTGTTCCACAAAGTTGTGGACATTATGTGGAAGGTATAATCAGTGTCAGCACTCTGTGGCTGCTGTGTCTTGCCTTGTTTGTATGTGCATGTTTGTATGTTTTTGCATTTGTTCTAGTATTTACACTGTCCACAACAGAGGAGTAACTCTGGCCTATTAGAGGCTCCTTGGTCCAGTTTATTCTGCATCACTGGCTGTTTTTCATGCAGTCCTTTACCTGAAGGGAGTCATCGAGGTTTATACCAGCAGCACTGAAGAAAAAAATGTCCCACAGTGCCTCCTGGATCCAGGACTCTGGACCACAGGGAAATTAAGGGTAAAATTGTCACTGCTTACCAGTACATCAGCATGACTGGCTTCATGTGAATCTGGCATCTCTGAAGAGCAAAAGGATATTCTAGAATCCACCATTCACAGTACTGTACTCATTTAATTCTGACAGCCAATCAACATGAGCCATCTCAGCCAACAGACTGAGAAAAGTTGTCAGTGTCTTTCACCTTGCTCGTAGCTTGTCCTCAGGCTCTGCTTGTCCTCCTGGGCTCATCGTAGACTGTCACGCCTCCATTGTAAATCCTCTTTATGTTAAGCCTTCAGCGCTTTTTGTCAAATCCAGTTCAGAGCTTTGGACAATTTCATTCTTCCAAGACCCAAACAACAACAATAACAAATCTTGAAAGATGTTACAATTGTGCCATTCAGATTTCAAATGAACTTGTTTTTCTAGTTCAGTCACAGAATACCTTCGAAATCTACTTGAGTACATTAGAGATGGAACCCAGAATGAATGTTTTTCAGTGACAGAGATAAATCAGAATGAGAAATATCAACTATATCTACGCAACCCCATTTCTTTACTTTGTCTCATCGCCATCATTTTTTGACAAGCCTTTCATTTTTTTTTTGCTCTGCTCTCCCCTGCTAATGCTTACACCAACCCTCATGAGCACCCACCCCTAAACTCAGAGTGCTCCAAAGGGGTCCACATAGACAGACAGATCAGGACAGGGTGAGGACTATCGGGTGCTTATTGCTTTACTGACACATATTGCTTGTTTACTCCGTCATTTCTTGTTTGTTCTCAACCTCTAATGCATTCCGAGTGATTAGGGACAGACCCCACAGAATATTTTGGTAGGGCTTTTAGAGGCCAGAAAGCTTTTCACATTTCATACTAAAAGTGTGGCACCTCCTGGGAATAAAAGCCAGATAGACACAGGAGCCATGGTGACGAAACATGCAGCACTATACACTTATGTACATTTGCTGGCAAGAGCATAAGCACAGATGTGTTTGATGCATATTCACACCATACATATACCACAGATGCTTTTGTATTCATGATCCCCCTTCTCCACTGATCCCTTATTACAAAAGCATGCCAGCAGCTCTGTGCACTACTCCAACAGCTTGCCTAACAGGTTTTTCTCATCTTCGAGAGGTAAAGTGGAGAAGCCGTTGCAGCATTACAAACAAGCATTATATTGCTAATTAATTATGGTTCGCATTAAAGTTTTACTTCGTCACTCATTTCATTTGCTTGTACACATTCACAGCTCCACGGAACTGAGATGCAAATTTGGAAAATTTGGCGGGCATTACCTGCTCGTGAGAAAAGTAATTGAATTCAGAAGGGAATTTCTCTCACTGAAAATCCACTTGGTTTGCACTTAAAGTAGCAGATGGAACCAGCAAATCTCCACGTGTGAGAAAAATGTGGCAGAGCATCTGGTCAGTCATGTGCTTGCTGCTTTTGTGAATGCATGTGTGTGCGTGTCATGCTTTGTGAGTGTATGTGAGGATTAATGGTCTATCAGGGACTAAATCTGGAAATGTTTCATGTTGTGACTGGTTATCAATCATAGTTGTCTTCCTGTACAGAGAAGTGCACACCCTAAGAGGACCCAGTGAGAGTATTATGGTTTATAACAGCTAGGGGCGCGGGGTAGCAAACAGCAGATAAGTCCCCTGCTCCTGTCTCTCAGGCCTCCATTGACTCATATGCACAGAGAGAGGAACGGGTTCGGAGACATTCTGCTTGGAAGCAAAAACAAGAGTGAAAGACGGGGAGTGACAGAAGAGAGGGATTGAGGAAAGTGCTAAATAGTGTGTGACTCTGGTAAACGCTGCTGTTTGATTATGTTACACCACCTGTCTGGTGTCCTTTAGCATTTGCCAGGCATATGCACTGCGGCATAGCTGCTGCATTCATGATAACAAATGAAGGTGATTTCAATCAGCAAGTCAGGCTGCCTGTGGACTGCAATGTGCGCTGGAAGAGAGGGTGAGAGGAAGTAGTGTAGGGGCAAAGGATTTTAAAAGCTGCCGTTGACGTTTTGGTCAGAATAAACAATATACTTTATCAATATTTGACGTTCACTATCTGACCATTTTTATTCAAGAACACTAGATGTGCTACAGATGCGTTCAAAGCAAGAAACACTTTGCCCTTTTTCTTTTGGCTAGTGCTAGAAGTCATTAAGTTGTGGATGTTGAAGTACTTCATTAACATGAAGAGAAGTAAATTACAGGCATTGCACTGACAAGTGGTTTCACCCTCTCAGATTACATTAGCATTGCAGAACTAAACACAAGCAGCAGCTCTGGAACTGTGTAGTGCAGTGAGGGATTGCACCATGCATCACTGTTTTCTCTTCCCACTCAAACACTCATAATACATTTAATATCGTTGTATGACTTTAAAATGTTGTCTTGACAAATACATGTATCTGTCACTGATACAAGAAATATGCACTGATGTCATGGTTCCAGGAGAGCGTGTCCTGCAGTAAGAATTCAAAACCTGCTTTGCAATAGTTGCACGTTGTAAGCAAAAATTTAAAACTACAACTAAAACAAACACCTGTTGGTTCAAATTAGGCCTGACAGCGTCCGAAGACTTTGATAGGTGGGTGGATTATTCACTTTAAAGGCTGATTTTGGTGCTGAGAAATGAAGTTGTGTTGTCATTTTTCCAGTGTGTGAATAATCCATTAATTAGATAAATTATGCTCCTATATGCTGATTTTTTTCCCCCTGTTTTTAGCAATGTTGAGTTACATGCAGCAGCTAGATGTTCAGGTAATCTGTGAGCTGCTCCCTTACAGGTGAAAGAACGTATACTAACATAAAGCAAGACTCAAGGCATCAGGCTTTACATAAAATGCATTTATGCTAAGTTATACAGTATGTTGAAATTGATATGTATAGGTACAGTGGGGACAATAATTATTGGGAAATGTAAAAATGTGCAAGTTCACCCATTTAAAAAGATAAGAGAGGTTT
>JAQQAE010007255.1:0-16004 GCA_029823295.1 Pseudamia nigra
TAATTTAAACTTGTGTAACTAAAGGAAATTTCACCTGCTTTGTAGAACTTAACAGAACCTCTGTAATGTTCTGCTGACGATGTTTCTGCTTTTTTTACACTTGGTTCATTGTTTTCATCAGTAACTAACGTCATTTGTATCAAAATGTGTAAAGACTTATACGTCTACATTTAAATTGACTTTGAAGCAGTAAATACTAAAAAATTTGGCAGTGAAGTGGGTCAAATGTAACATAAGATTTCATCACTTTTTCTTTGATATAAGTTATTGTGCGTTAATCGCAATAACGTGTTAATTGCGTTAACTGAGTTAAAAATTTTAACTTATTAATCATTCAAATGAATTAATCTGGATTAATGTGTTAATTTTGACAGCCCTAAATTTAATATAATAAAATACATTGTGTCTAAACAAGCATTTTCTGTCATTTTTGTTTATTTTCTTGATTATTTTGATTATCTTTGTTGATTTTTTTGTTGCTTATGTTGTTTCTTTTGCTCAATTTCTGTATTATCTAGCTTATTTGCACATGTTATGTTTTATAATTTAGTTTGATTTTAACTTGATCATTTTGTTCAGTTTTGTTAATTTTCTGGATTATTTTGTCCATTTTATGATCATTTTGCAATTCTGTTTCATTTTTATGCATTTGGCTGCAAGTTCCTTGACTAGTTTGTTCATTTTGATTTGACCGGGGATAATCAGAGTGTGTGTGTGGCAGAGATACAGAGGTTAAAGACATTTTATTTTTTGAAACTAAGGAAAAATCAGATCAACACACTTTGTCTTGTCGTCATCCTCACAGAAGTCTTAAACAAGCACACATATACAGTGCACATATAAATTTAAATAAGACATTTGACCTTTAAAGACAAAGACCAATATTTGAGACTTGTTTGAGTCATTATTTTACCCGCTGCGATGCCAAACAGTATGTAGCCTTGAAATAACTCAAAGAAGCTGCAGGTAAGTGGCTTTATCGGCGCCTCTTCTTACAGAAATGAAAGTTAAACCCCCAGATTCCCACAGCAGCGAACTGCTCGCACTCATCATCAGGATGTAACCACCAGCATTCAGACTGACCTCGCCCATAGCAGATGTACTGGCAGGCACGAGAAAGACCTCACCAAATGGACCCAACAGCATCAACAAACAGGGCTGGGATTCTGTGCTCCAGTGAATTTCACCTTGGACTGTTTTTCCTTTTTGGATTGTGTAACTAAATAACAACAGAGTAACAACAGGATAACACACAAAAGTTATGGCATTAGGTCTCACGCAGCAACAGTCTCTTTAGTTCTGCTCATACAATGTTTTCTACTCATTTCTACTAACCATAAGTTTATTCAGATGCTTCCCCTACCTTTACATTACAATCCAAATACTGAATTATAGGCTTAACAAAGTGTTTGGGCGTCACAACAATCTTGACTATAAAGGCTTGGCAAACAAAATATTTTCTGTTCATCTGTACGTCCAAATAACCATTGGTGCCAGTTATGAATGAAAGCTGTTGCTGGGGTGGAAATCAGTCCAATCAACGAACATATTTAAACTAACTCCTTTAATTCTGGTATAACACCACTTTCACCAAAAGGTTTTAATTATCCAAATGTGATGATGGATGAATGCTTATTGATCATAAATTGGACAGTGTGGCCAATTAACTGTGTACTATGCCCAAAACTCTAGGGAATCGCACTCCAGCAAATGCCTAACAAATTTTTATTTATGTAAATGCAGTTTCCTAGAGCATTTTTTAAAAATTTATGTTTATTGATCGGTTGATTGATTTATTTGCCATCACTTTGGATGTTTTAGTAAATTCAAAAACCCAGCAATGGCACTACTGTACAAATGTCAACATCAATATACTGCTGAATATGTTATGGGAGCAGTACTTGCAAATATCCACCTTTACTTTGTTGTTTTTATAGGATTTTAGATAAAAATACAGAAAATGTTCAGAGTATGATCACATAAAAATCTGGATGAAATGGTGTGACCAGTTAAAACGTCATATTTAATGTGACATCCAGTCCTGCGGCAAAAAGTACAACAATCAATAAGAACCATGTGACATGTGCAGCTGAATGAAACCTGGTTTAGGTGAGTTACATCTCATATTTTCTGACCCAAACAGTTCAGAACATTTAAAATTTATGGCACCGAATGCTCGACACTTCACTATGGAGAAGCTGACATGTTTGTTTCTATATTTACTATGTATTCTGGTTCTATTGTACATGTGTATGGTCATTATATTCTGCTAAAACAAGACACCTAAGGAGGCCTAAATCTTTTAGTACTGTATGTGCTTTCATAAACGCTGCACCCTTATGGTAACCCAATAACTAAAATAATAACTAAGGTGTAAAGTGGGTCATATGTTCAATTGGGTGAATCCACCCTTGCATCACTATTGATTCATGTAGCTATGCAAGTTAGTAGCTGTTATTGACAAAAAATGTGTTTGTTAGGTCGGTTTTTTTGTTTTTTTACCATTTTTTACATGATGGGGGGATCCACAGTACTGCATATAATGTAGACACCACATTACCACATTATAGAGTTATGCTATGGATGCCTGAAAAAAGGCATTGTCCGTGTCAGTTAATGGTAATGAGGACGACAGGAGGAGTCACAAGGAGGCGTCTAAGAACGCAAGAAATAATCAGAGGGAAGGCACAGACAGTTGTCCAATTAGACAATAACATTTGAGATGTATCAGAAACCCCAGCACATAGGTATTATGTTCTTAACTGGATCAGTGGACCCTTAGTTTGACTTTAATAGGTAAGTCAATTTGGAAAGGCAATTTTTTTTATACAGTATAGCACATTTCATGCACAGGAGCAGCTCAATGTGCTTTACATAATAACAGAAAACTGGCAAAAACAATGAACCAGTTTAATTGGTGTACAATATTCATGTATTCCTCAAATTTGAAATTTATATTTTCTTGTCTTGGACAACTTTTACCATTCACTGAACCGATCCTGATTCTATTCCTAGAAACATGATTCCAGGTAAAGAAAATGGTAAGTGTCCACATTTCAGTAGAAAAACCCATTGAGACGTAAGAGTATTTTTGCGTATTAACAACACGACACTCGTCTACCTGTTCTCGTTTGACCAGTCGTTTATACGTGTGCTCTGCATCTCCAATGCAAGGCATCGCAGTTGGGAATCAGCGCATCACCTTGAGATGTTAATACCAACAGACATGGCCGCTGGTGACCTTTACTCACAGAGTAGAGGTCACAGATCTCAGGCACTTTGGCCTTTGCAGAACTGTCCAGTCAAACAAACACAAGAGGTCACTGGGTAAACGTAAATAAAGTCCTGTGGTCAATGAACTGTCTTTATTTTAATATTCATAATGTCTTCCTCAGCCCTTCAGCATTTATTCGACAGTACTCTTTGTGACCTTGCAGAGTTTGTTTTATTCTCTCTAACACCCTGGCACTAGCAGTGATCTATGGTAGATGATTGTTTTGTTGATACTATGTGTCCCCACCAGTAATTTCAACAAGTCTCTAGGGACATATTATGCTGTTATAATTACCATTGGAATGACTAAGGGAACTGATTGTGCCTGTGCCAGACATTCATCATGCCTCCTCATGCCTGTGGGCTGCGTGCCTGTGCTGCTTGATAGATTGTGTGCCTGAAATAGTGAATTTTACCTGAATTAATTCAAAATAATTCTTTGTACAAGTCCAGTCATGTACGAGTCCAGTTAGCTGTGCTAACACGGACACGTACTCTGACGATCTTACATTCATTTCAGTTTGATGACACATTGATGAACTTTACCCTTGGATTCCTGCAAAACAGCTTCATGTTAAAGGTGTAATGTGTGAGATTTGGGAAGATTCATTTGGCGAAGTATGATACTCATATGTTTTCATAAGTGTATAAAGCACTGAAAATAAGTGTCGTGCACTGCATTACACAAAACAGGTTGTGTAAAGAGGATATAAAATGGTGAATAATTTCACTGTGGGTTATGTTATTTCCACCTCAGGTAGGATATGACACTGTACTGAAATGATTTACTTGGATTTATTCAAAAAATTTTATTTCACTTTGCCAGTGTGCAACCTACGTGTATGAAAATTTGTAGTTCATTCATAATCATTTATAAGCCATTTTGTGTTTTAGGTTTGCATTAAGGAAAACCAAAATCTAGCCCACTGTACAGTAACTAATTATCATTCATGAGTAGAAATAAATGACTAACTTGTATAAGGTCAACCAGCCATCCCAGGTCATCAAACCGCTGCCCATACTGGTGACAAATTGAAATAAATGTGATTTTCTTGATTTATTCAAATTACATTATCATATGTTAGCTAAGGTACAAATAAGCCGCAGTAAAACTATTCACTGTTTCCTGTCCTTCTTGTATGTAGTCAGCGTAGAAACATAATCTCCCGTAGTTCAAAAATGGTGCCGTTTGTTTTGAATGGAAGCCTGAGCGTTGGTTCTGGTGCCCAAACATTTCTGGGTTTCATGTTAATCGCATATATGGACCAGGACCACTGTGCATGTGCACTGGTTCAGGAATGCTGACACTTGCACTTCAGTCGCTGCCCCTGAATGCTGACATCAGATTTTGAAACCTCTTTGTTTTGTCGTTTCTTGTGTGGCAGTGCTGCTGAGTCACTCTGTTGATGACTCTCACATGCTGTTTATGAGCTATTGGACAATTGAAAGCATTTTACACCACAATGTTATAAAAGTGGTGAATATGAATGGTTATTTCCCACCTTTTTGGCAGTTGTCCTGTCCATAGATTTGCAGTGCACATCTCTTTATTATTGTGGTTATGGGTTGTATTTGTAGTACTGCTAGTGACCACTGGGGGAGTGAGCATCAAATGTAGACTAAAACCTAAGACTACAGGGAAGCAAGATCCTGCACGGACAAGTTGGTTACTGTATCCATGTTATATCTTTTTAGGAGACTTTGCAACCATTTCTGTTCTTTTCTTATGGGAGGCATTAATGTGATTTTCTCATGTCAATTCCTGGATGACATGTTGGAGCCAAAAATAGGATGCGACCATATTTGGACGAATGTTGGTGGAGCTACAGGAGCGTAGTATGACAGAGGTCTAATTGGTAAGTTAATACTAACTAATGTGGTAAAACTTCACCATGCATTACCAAACAAAGTCATATCACAGTGTTGTTGGTGTAAACACTTCCTAAAAACAACATGCATATCTCAGGTAAAACTACGTACCGAATAAATAGAAGATATGAAGGTCCACTGAGTTACCATAGCAACCTGTCAATCAAATCCAAGCATGGCAGTGATTTGTTGGATTATTTACTGCAATGTCCTAATGGAGCAAAGAGTTAAAGATGGACCATCTGAACACTTATTAAAGGGTCCAAATAAAACGTTTAAGACCATGATGACTCATGACAAAAATGTGTTCACGTAGTATTTTTCAGAGAGAATTCCAGTGTAACGCAAAGGGAGTCAGAGTTTCTTGCAGCACACTAAATCATCCCCCAGTGGTCAACAGCTGTGTTACAATTTTAATTTACCCTCACATTGGCCTCACTTAACCCCAGTGGCTGCCCACTGGATTTGCTCGACCCTTCTGACTCCACCCACTTAGGAGACGGGATGTGTGCACCATTTCATAGCAATAGCGAAGCCTCCACTGAACAATCATCTTAAATGAAACATCTGGATGATAAAAAATCCTTGGTGGCTCCTTTGTCAAGTGGGTATAGTACCGCAGAATGGACAATCCAGACAATGGCTCTAAAAGTGTAATGTGTAGGATTTACCACTGAATTTACAGACTACAAAAACTCAATACCCCTCACCTTATGATATACATACGCAGGTTTAGAAGAGCCTATAGTGGCTACAAAAATGTGAAGGCCCCCATCAGTTTCAGTGTTTGGACGACTTGCTCTGTGCTACTGTAGAAACATGGAAACCCTTTTCCTCTGCATTCTAAAGTCATAAAAACACAGTGGTTGCTACTCTCAGGTGATTATGCACTTTATTGATTATTATCGTTTTCTGCAAATTGATTTCTAACTCCTGCAGATTCTGCTACAATTCACACAACAGATCTTCAAAAAATATATCTGGACATCAGCCTTATAATGCAATTATTTAAGTGTTATTCACTTTTTTCAGCATTCTGCATTGGCACCAGGCTGCTTGACTCTGGACAGGTGTGTTTTAATTGACACACTGGCAGATTCACAGATATCGCTACTGCTGTTGTTTTACTTTAGCTGCCAGTAAATCCATGTTGTTTTTTGTCTTCTTCCTCTTCCATACTCAGCCCACATAATAAATGAAAATTCACACTACAGTCAGTCATTTTGAAATTGTTTGGTGCAGTTACACTGATGTAGGTGTGTAGTATTCTACATTGTCAAACGCAGCCAATCATGAACAAAAACCTGTTCTGGCATATTATTCATATTTTCAGCATTCTATGATGTATATTGGTTTGTGCTTTGTAGTGGCTGGCGCTGTGGTGCTGCCATTTGCACAATAGAGGCTTATAATTCAGTCAGTCTCATTGATAATTGGGAGTCGGTGCTACCAAGGACACCTGGGCCTGGTGTTTGCAGGTGAAAGCTTGGTCCTGCATTCCCTGTCCCCATATACAGTATGCATACACTGCAGTACAGGTTAATCCATTAGCCCTTTGAATATTTACTTTATGTTGTGCCTCCTCCAAAATTCCCCATGTTCATCCCCACGTGCACAGCACTGAGCTTTGTAGATCTCCAGACCCAAGCTTGCCTGAGGTTATTGTTTGTCCATGCCCATAACTCAAAATTGACAGTGCATGCTGTTAGATCTCTAACTTGTGAGAGGGTCTGGCAGTCAGTTCCCATTAGGTTTAAAACATAACATGTCGAGAACAGTTTTACAGAATGTCAAGAAATGGCACAAACAGTTGGACACAAGATTGAACTGAAAGGATTTTGTGGTCAAAGTTCAATATTGGTGTGACCTCATGTCTCACCACTCTTATGAATGTAAAATAAATCTCAGAAATGCTTTGAGTTTTCTTTTTAATGGGGCATGAACATTCAGTAGGACTCAAGAAAGACATGATATGTATTTGGTGGTCAAGATTACTATGACCTCAAAAAGTACATTTTGGCCATAACTGCCAGTACGAGAGGGTACCATCTTAAAATATTGATAATCCTTGATTCTGGATTCTGGACAATGATGTGATGATGTTCACTGTTGCAGTGACAACAGCACTGGATGCAAATTGACTGTTAGTCTGGGAAATCTTGCACATTTAATAGGACGTCAGGTTTTCAGTCCAGTGTCATAAAGTACTGTATGAGGAATGTTCAGTAAGTTCACAGAACTTAAGATTCACTCACTTTATGAGGTACAGTTCACCTGTTCAATTGCTGGTTCGCACAAATAGCTAATCAGTCAATCACATGACAGCAACTCACTGTATTTAGGCATGTAGACTTTATCAAGATGACTTGCTAAAGTTCTCAACCTGAACTATATCAGGTGAAATGTAGGTAAAACATTTTTCTTTTTTGTTGTTTTTTTAACCCCTATTTGATAAACAATAACTTCATGATGCTTCATGGCAGACATATAACATTCACTACATCACTTCTACAGATGTGTGAAATTTTGGATTTCTAGACAAAAACATAAAGGATATATAGAGTTTTTAGTCTTGCATGACCAAAACTATCCAAATTATGCTGATTGCTTTTACTCATTTCTGTGATACCGGAAACACTTCTGAGGCATGTTAGCTTTTTTATGACATAGTGAATAAAATCTAAATATTAATGAAGAAATTACTAAAATGTTGTCTACGAGCCGCACTGTGAATCACAGTGTCTTTCACACATGCATTCTCACTTTTATGCACAGGATAAAATATGTGATTCAGGAGTTTACATGGGCATGCTTTACATTGTTGGAAAGGTAAAGTGATTGGCTACACGTTTGAGTGATTGACATGAATGTCAGCCAATGAATGAGCATGTTACAAGGGTGCAAATCAAGAAAACCATGCGCCATTGGCCAGTGAAATAGGGTGCGCTTGTGTATCACAGACTGTACTAGGATGAAACCTCGACGATGGGGACACTTTCGTTTTCTAGACTGAAAAGTGAGGAAAACAAACATACCCAGCAATATTAAATTCACAGTGAATGGGAAATGCCATGAGACCTCAAAGTAGTTTTCATTTGTGGTGATGGACTCTGCAGATAGAGATACAAAGGATTTACAGGACAAATTTCACAACTTGGAATGATTTCATGGGAAAACAAAGGGAGTATAATAAATCATGGAATAGAGCGGTGACATCACCAAACATGTAGGAAGTCTCATTTGCTTTGACTGCTATCTGGGTGATTCTTTCACTAATTATGCTTTGGTGGTCAAGAATACTGTAAAATAAACTTAGCTCAAATGTGGAGAATCTAAGCTTTCAATCAATCAATCAATCAAACCTTATTTATATAGCACCAATCATAATCGCCGATTATCTCTAGGATTGAAGAAAATGAAAATAAGCAAAATGAACAAAATAATCAAGGCAATAACCAAAAATAAACAAAATAGCCCAACAATGATCATAAATAAATCCAAAATGAACAATGTCATTGGTTTTCGTAAAGGAAGCATTTCTGAAGACTTAAATGTTATGTGACATTTAAATTTACACAATACTGGTAAAATCCATACATTGTAATCAGCTTAATTTGATGTAAATGTATATTTTACTAATATTGAGGATGATAAATCCACTGGTACACTTACATCCATGCATGTTGACATAATTCCAGACCAGTGGCTGATTGAAAAAAATCCATATGCAGTATGAACTTTTCCTAAAAAAGTGTGACTTATCCTGCTTTAAAGAATTAAACATTTGGTAGAACTGTAAAATTCACCATTTACTTTTTGCCCTTTTTACACTTTCTGTGAAACAGAGGCAGACAGTGCTGAATATTGCAATAGTATTTACCCGGATTATCAACTTATCGATGATCCATAACTAGTGGCAAATTTTAATGTCAAAATCTGTACATCACAATCTATATACGTATGAAAGACGAGCGTGAATGCATTTCTGACATTCACGCTTGTCTCTTAGTCTTACTGGAATTATTCAGCATGGCGGATATGATCTAATGAGTTGAGGATATTGTTGCGTATATTTTTACACATCATTGGCTGAAGTGAATAATCTTCGATCATTTAAATGCCGTGAATCTCACAGGACTGTGTGACATTGTATTTGTGTCTGTGGCGTACACACAGATAAAACCGCACAGCAATGGAGATAGCTTGCCTTCTGTTTCAGCATTCAGCAGCATGTCCTCGGTTCATGATCTCGAATATTTGCACGAGCCGGCCTGTGTCCACGGTCGTCTCTGTGTGTGTTTATCAAATGATGTGTGCTCACCCACTTGTAGCGTTTCTGCACCACCAGTCAACAAGCAGCCGCTCGCACAGCACCCTCCATTTGACTACCGAGGTCAGCCATTCTTGTAACCCTGCTGGCTCTGTCCATGCAGCAAATGGAACCTGACGTCAGAAAGTAGTCTCCGCAACACTGCGCAGGTGGCGCTGCAGTCAGCTGTCATGCCATTTAAATGGGACTGACTGTTCTGGCACTTTGAAACAAACAAGGGAGCAGATTTCCAATTTCTTTTCATATCACGATAAGAATAGAAATAACAAGCCTATGTTTTTTGAGTACAATCCTGTTTCTTTTTTTTATTTCTCATTTGAATGTGAGGATATACACTGCCAGTCAAAAGTTTGAACACACGTCTTTCAGTTTTCCACATTGTATGTACATGAATACTGATGACATTCAAACGAGGAGAAGCCCAGATGTCCTTCTCCTCAGACAGCTACTCTGCTCTTGGGGTGTGTGTGTGTGTGTGTGGGGGGGGGGGGGGTGGCAGATGTTATATGTACACACATGCATAGTTAGCATACATGTTGCTACACAAACATTCATTGACACAGCATTAAGTATCAGAGAAAGTTGGGGTGTGTGTCAGTGTGGAGTGGTGTTCGCTGGATGCATCGTGTCATATCAGTTCTGAAAGGAAAGTAAAGAATCCTCTTCAGAGCATATAGTCCAGGTGTTAAACTCCATGATAGTTACCATGGCTTCACATGTCCATAGAAAACGTTCAACTTAACCCCAGGTCAAGAATCCTCTCTCAGAGCATATAGCCAGATGTTAAATTCCATGGTAGTTACCATAGCAGCATATGTCCATAGAAAAGTACAGCTCAACCTCCTATCACAGTTTTGGTGTAAGACAGGGGAGGTGTGAAAAGCGGAGCTCATTTCTCCAAGCAGTGTCTCCTCCAAGGGGGGCTTGCGTTCAACCTGTCAAGGCCAGAGAAAGGAGTCAAAACAAAAACAGAAGATAAGACGGTCACCCTTTCGCAGGCATATCCTCAGTAACTTCAATTTTATATATTTTTTTTGTCCCAGACCTCAAAAACCATCCTGTGAAGAGATGCCAGCACTTCTGTGTTGTAACCCACTCTTTGATTTAACTCAGAAATCGTCCATGTTGTGCTGCCAGTGCCCTTCCCACCTGCTTGATTTGGAGACAGAGCATTACTGGGCTTTGAACAGCTCTCTCCGTCTTCTTTATTGATACACCAGGAAAACACCCAAGCCAATCATCAGAAATACTGTTATCGTGGTTCAGAAGAGATAAATATCCATCACATCCTCAGTGGACAAGCATCTCAAAAACACATAAGTCCCCATGCATCCATGGATCCTCACATGTCCAGCAGCCGCTGTCCCCTGAGGACCCTCGGGTTCCCCTCAAGCCATCTTTGTGTCCAAGCAGCGTGTCAATTTCATTGAGGTCCAGCTGGTCAATTCCATGTTGCTTTGGATTTTGGGGGAGACTCTGAGAATGAAGCAAACACACAGACAAGTCACAGCAAGCAGGGAAAACTGGGACGGGAGCAGATAGAAATATGTCAGCTCTCTATGAAAGCCAAAAGAGAGATATACAACCCAGAGCATGTTTGTAAAAGGAACCTAAACCGTAGCTCAATATTTAAGGGCCCTTGATGTAAAGCAATTTTCCTATTTGCTTTAATACCTTGCCCTGAAAAGAGAAGGAAACTTGATATGCTGCTACCCTGGCAAGCAAGTTGTACCAGTCTATGATTGATGGAGCATGAGCAGGTTTCCAATGTCCAATGAGCAAAGTTCTACTCAACATGATAGCAATCTGCACCCATCCGGCATAGGGAATGGGAATGACACCTATCAGGATAGACTAGCCCCCAAACCCAAACAAATGGATAAAAAATGGCATTTTGTGGCCCGATATGGTTTGAATACAATGATAAACTAATGACCAATGATCACACAATTTGGGGCAGGGTCATAAAACATGAATTAGGGACATTTCCAACACTTTCGTTCACTTTTCAGATTAACCTTATACACTCATTGATCACTTTATTAGGTACAACTTGCTAGTACTAGCTCGCTCTCTTAAGATGGTACTCTGTGGTCATATAGGGATAGACATGGCCAACAGTAATACTCGTGTACTGTAGGCTGTGGCATTTAAACAATGCACAGTTTGGACTAAATGTCCAAAAACATGCCACCACTGGCATGAAGAGTTGACTCATAGTAGGATGGATAACTTCTGTTACCAACAAGGTAATTTCATTCAGAGAAGTCCTAATCACTGGGTATTTTTACTTCTGCAGACTAGTCTCTGTAAACCCTGGGGACAGTTGTGTGTGAACATCCCAGTAGATCAGCTGAGACCAGCCCATCTGGTAGCAACAACCAACCATGTTCAAAGTTTGGTTGAAACTTCACCAGGTCTTCTTGACTAGGCGCCTAAATGCTGAAAACTGTGTTCATGAGTTGTGCTAACAAGTGTACCTGATGAAGTGGCCAGAGAGTGTACATTTTAATAGGTGTCCAATGTTCTAGGCATAATCTTACTCTGAATTGTCCTTCAGTGACTATCACATGCCATATATGTAAGCCTAAGTAAGATGTTAACCCAGTCATTAAATTCTGGAAATGTCATGTCAGCATTTGTTTCCCAAGAAGTTTTCAATTCAATTCAACTGTATTTGTATGGCACCAAACACAGTCCAAAATTATCTGTAGGCCAAAGCCTCAAAAGATTATGTATATGGACAGTAAACCCAGCAGAACCTGTCAGAACAAGCCCAGGGCAATGGGGTATGTCTGTGCCATCCAGTGTCTGTGTTGCTTGTTGCTCTACTTATATCTTTTATCTCTCCTCTGTACACTAACTGCAGTGAGTCGAGGCAGATGGCCGCCTACCACAGGCTGGTTATGCTGCAGCTTTTACTCTTTTTGTTAAATGACATTTTAAACCACCACCCCCTGCCCACACTGGACCGATCCACAAGCAGCAACCACACATCAAGAACATCTAACTGATGTTGTGTTGATGTAATACCAAAGAGTAACAACATGATGCCTCTTGACCTCTACCTTACAGTGGCATTGTAAGGGAAGGTGTCTCCACAATTCAATTTTAAAGATTTATATCAGCAATGTGTGAATTTTGAAATAATGTCAATATTGCTGTTTGTGCACCAACTAGGTCATTAAAATTATTTCAGATGCTGTCCAACAAAAAGATCACCTAGCACAACTGTAAAATTTTGCACCCTCTCATAATACAAGAAAAATTTTCCCTTTTTGCATCAGAAATAGTTGTACCATATGCTGAAAGCTTCATTATTGTCAAATAAGGATCAAAGTTGAGGATTTTTGCAGTCTTCTTTCATGCTTCTTTACAGCAAGACTATCCCTGCTTTCTGAAATTGGTATTTCTAACCAAAGCTCAGAAGATTATCGGCTGCCCTCTCCAAAGAAGACCTGCACAGTTCCCGCTGCCTCAGCAAAGGACACAATATTATCAAAGACACTTCACACTGTGGACACTGTTTAAACTGCTGCCATTAGGCAAACGCTACAGAGAAATAAAAATAAGAACAAGCAGATTCAAAAACAGTTTTCATCCAACGGCCATCACCACACTCAATACTAAGAAAAGCAGCTAATGTACAATACTATTTTTATTGCAATATGTTTCATAATGGATCGGTACAATGGAATGTATTCTGGTGTGTGCATGAATCATGTGTATCTGTTTGTTTAATGCTCTTTAGGAAAGTAGCTTTGAGTGGACATTTTTATTGAATGATTTTATATATTTGTTGCACACAGGGGATGGCACTTTTAAATCTCGTACTTGTTACGATGACAATTATCCTCTGCAGCAGAGGTAGCTCTTGGTCGTTCTTTCCTGGGACGGTCCCCATGAAAGCCAGTTTTATCACAGTGTTTTGATGGGTTTGGTGGCTAAACTTGGGGGCACAAAGTTCTTGAGACTATTGAAAATGACGCACCTTCATTTCTCAAAGTAATGATGGTCTTTTCTCTTGACTGTTTCTTGTCATAACATGTATTTGTACAGTAGTTGTAGAATCACTAACAAGGCTGTTGACTTTGTACCTACCCTTCCCCTGTACAAGAAAACTGATGGCCTAAAACACATTGAGTAGAAAAGAAATGGTGCAAATTAACACCTGACAAGGCACACCGATGATTTTAAAACCTTTCCAGGTGACGGTCATGAATCTGATCTGTCATCAAGGCTACCAGTTCTGGATTCTTTAATGCTTTTTGTTTACTACATAAGTCTGTATGTGTTCTTACACCACTTGGATGTCTTCAGAATTTATGTACAATGTTGAAAAAAATAAAAATAAGAAAGCAACCACTGAAGTAGAAGGTGTGTCTAACCTTTCAAGTGACAGGTTATTGAGGTGACTTTACAAATCCTGCACAGTGCACAGTTAGAATTGCTTTTTCCTCTTTGGGGAACATTGTAAAAAGAGCAGTGTGGGACTTATTTTTTGAACCGCCGGGGCATCAGTGACAGCAATTCATTTGTGTCAAAAGGAATGCAGGGTTACTTTGAGACGCTCACCACAGACTTTAGTGAAAGCCCTGTGTATACTCACCCACAGTGAGGCTCAAATAAGATTGATTGTGGCATACTCAGTGTCATGCCCAGTTTCCTTTTCCAGCACAGCAGTTTTCATTTTGGGGCCAAGTCACAATCAATTCTATATACCTGATCAAAGTCCCAGCACATTTTTTTACTCTTTTGAACGCTTGTCAGTTGCAGTACTCTTTGATGGTGAGAAAATTTCATGTAATGCTACAGCAACACTTCAAATTTCACTTAAAAATCAATCTGTCACATATGTTTACGTACATGCCTCCTCTCTTTAGTTTCCTTCTGTTTGCCTTACCATGACATTCTGTGCTCCACTTTTTTATGTTGGTCATTCATGTGTGAGTTATTGCTTATCTATGTTGCAGCTTCAGGCAATCCAGGAAGTGCCAGGTGTGCCAAACATGATTTCACCCACTATTATGAAAATTGACGGAGGTGAGAAAGCTTGGTGACACTGGGTGTTCCTTTTTTTTCCTTAAAAATAGCATGCAATTTGACAGTAGATGTACAGATTCAGTCATGAATGAAAATCAATGACTGTAATTAGACTTTTTTGGAAATTAAGATAAAATGCATAGGAGATCCTCCACTTTCACTGATTTACCTTTAAAAGGTCCCATATCTTAACATTTAAATTTGTATCTCTACTGTTGATATGTATGTTTTAAATACTTCTGTAACGGAATGTCTAGCTTGGTCTTTGTAACTCTGTCGCACACACCTTGATTATGGTTCTCCAGCGGGCAATGACTGGGGCTTTACATTGAGGAAGTACTGTAACTTAAAGTTGTACAGTAATACTGCCGTTGGCCACTAGGGACTGTAGTTCACTGCGCTCCATAGAGTAACATTGGAATTCTCTCTGAAAATGCTAAGTGAAAACATTTTTGCCACTAGTCATCATGGACTCAGTCGTTTTATTAGGAACCTCTGATAAGTGATCTGCTTGTCCATCTTTAACAGCAAATGATCAGTCAAATCACTGCCATGCTTGGATTTGATTAACATGTCACCATGGTAACTCAACTCACCGGCAGTCAGACCAGGTAAGACCTTCACGGCATCTGTTCATTTGATAATACATCGTTTTTATTGACATATGCTCAACTGTAGTTTTGGGTAAGTGTTTACACTAACAGCACCATAATAGGACTTTGTTCATCAATGCTTGGTGAAGTCAGTCAACCAGCAGTTTGCATTAGCTTACCCATAAAACCCCTGACATACTACACCCTGTTTTTTGGCTCCCAAATATCATCCAGAAAGTGACAACCCAATTGGCCTCAAAACAGATGTTCAGAAAGCAGTGGGTGATGTGGCCGCAGGGGATCACATGCAAGCACTAAGCTACTTCAAACACAGAATAATGCCCTTTTCATGGACAGTTTTCAAAAAAAAAAGTCAGGAAAATGTAGGGATAATTTTTATTCAAGTAATTGGCTGTAATTTGTGATATTTTAAAATTAAATTGAAATTTTTCAAATCACACTAACTTCTGGGGGCCGGACTAATGCACCTTTAACTTGAATATGATTGGTTGTAGCTTAATTTCAGTTCAATTCAATTTGTATAGCGCCAATCATAATCACTGATTATCGCTAGGCGCTTCACAATTTGATGATGTCCCAAATGACAAAAATGCAGTTTGTTTATATGGTTGTGCTACTTTATGTGAATACTCTGAAATGACAGTACAAAGAAAGTTAATACAGCCTTTGTTTTAGAATTAATAGTTTATACAAGCGTCAAAACCCAAAAAAGATGGATTTTCACAACATAGAAACTTTTAATGCAGCCGTGAGGGGGGGCACAAGCCAGTGTTTTTTCTAACGTCAGTCCCAAGCCCGGATCAATGCAGAGGGTTGTGTCAGGAAGGGCATCCGACATAAAACCTATGCCAAATCAAACATGCGAATCATTCATA
>JAQQAE010007256.1:0-16003 GCA_029823295.1 Pseudamia nigra
CTTGGACTGCCCCTGGATTGCCTGCCTGCTCGCTCCCTGACCACGGACTGTCTTTTGGTTTCCCCGTCTGCTCGGCCCTTCGACTCTCCGCTCGTTTCCCCGACCTGTCCGTTTGCCTCGCCCTACCTGTATATAAATATGTCAATAAACTGGCTAAAAATGACCTCTGCTCTGAGTCCCGCGTCTGAGTCTCCCGTCAGTGCGTTCGGTTCTGACAATGTTGCTGCTTAGTTTATTCATTTTGTTGGTTTCTCATTTTGTACATTTGAGTAATTTTTTTGGTTCACTTTAAGTGTTTTTACTCCTCATCGAGCTGTGGTCAAACGTAATTGAGTAGAAGTACACCAAGTAAGCTATAAAAGTAATACTCAACTACATTTACTCCTTTATATGTACAGTACTTAAATAGTAGCCACCTCAGCATACAATATGTCATTAAAATGATCTAGGTGTTTTTCATCTGGGGGTTGGAATCGGACCCGTTGATGGTTTGATTTGTACTTTGGTACCTGGATAAAACGGTGACAGTGACGCGTTGCACATTTTGTCAAAGAACCGTCTGTAACAAACATCGAACATCGAAACAGCCGCTTTATTCACTTACCTCCTCGTGTTAGAAGTGACTCTGACTTGTTGACATAAATAAGTGACAGTAATGCCATCAAATGAAAACAGTCTGGCAGCTGTCATGGGCAATACCTTAGTGATTAACAGTGAGCAGCGTGGCACTTCTCCAACACACATATACCTGATCATCACCAACAGATATTACATTTTTTTCGACACAAACGCCTAAGCCACAGGCGTAGATTTCAATATCAGTAAAATGGGCATTTGTCCTCCCTGTTAAAGCACTTTAATTTAGATTTATATGTCTGTAAAACTCATTTTCCTTAAAAATTTTGTTCATTTATGTGTATTTTCTAAAGAGATTTTGTTCATTTTGATTCAGCGTTGTTCACAACAGTACACGAAAGTGAACAAAATAAGTTGTAAGGTAAATCTTCGTTCTTTCCTTTCAACATACAGTAGAAAATTTAGCTATTGTCAGTTTAATATAAATTTTGATTTTAGTTCGTGTTGGTTATTTCATCCTTCTTTATTTTCTTCCATTTCTCGATCGCTTTACTCATTTTAAGTTCACTTTGTCACCATTTCATTTCATCTTTATTTATTCTGTTCATTTTGTTGCTTATTTTCTTCATTTTTGTTATTTTATCATTTTTGTTCACTTTTTTGATTAATTTGTTCAATTTTACTCATTTCCCTGACAATTTTGTTTGTTTTTCATCATTGTCCTCATTGTTTGGTTCATTTGTACACATTTTCTTAGTTGGTTTGGTTTTTTTGTTCATCTTGATTATTTTGTTGATTTTCGTGTAAATGCTCGATTATTTGTGTTGATTTTCTTGAGCATTCTGTTTAGTTTTACACATTTTCTTAATTATTTTTGCTCATTTTTAATAATTTTCTTGATTATGTTTTACATTTCCATTCATTTTCTCAAATAATTTGTTTATATTTACTCATTTTCTTGATTATTCTGGTCATTTTAACTCATTTTCTTGATTGTTCAGTTTATTTTTACTCTTTTTGTTGATCATAATCCCCCCTCCCCCAACATCCACACATAACCTACACCCTTAACCTAAGTTATAACCACAGTGCACTTTTTTCTTCTGCCAAGAACGGTACGCCTTCAGCATGGTGTTTTTTGCACACCAGAATGTTATTCCAGATTTTGGGGGTTGCGTAAATACATTTACACCTCTGGAATTGTGAAATGACACTTCATACTTAAGAGTAGAGTGCTGCCTCCGGGTCGGGGTCCTGTCTCAAGTGGAGGAGTTCAAGTATCTTGGGGTCTTGTTCACGAGTGAGGAAAGACCGGTGCGGCATCTGCAGTGATGCGGACTCTGCATTGGTCCATCGTAGTGAAGAAGGAGCTGAGCCGAAAGATGTAGCTCTCAATCTACGTTCCTACCCTCAGCTCATGAGCCTTGGGTCACGACCAAAAGAACAAGATCCAGGATACAAGTGGCCGAAATGAGTTTCCTCTGCAGAGTGGCTGGGCTCTCCCTTAGAGATCGGGTGAGAAGCTCCGTCATCCATGTCAAGAGGAGCCAGATGAGGTGGCTTGAGCATCTGGTTCGGATGCCTCCTGAACGCCTCCCTGGAGAGGTGTTTGGGGCACGTCCCACTGGGAGGAGGCCCCGGGGAAGGCCCAGGACATGCTGGAAGGACTATGTCTCTCGGCTGGCCTGGGAACGCCTCGGGTCCCCCCAGAAGAGATGGACGAAGTAGCCAGGGAGAGAGAAGTCTGGGCTTCCCTGCTCGAGCTGCTGCCCCTGCAAACCCACCCCACGGAGAAGCAATAGAAGATGGATGGATGGCACTTCATACTTCTGCATGAAATCTGTCACGGGGTGATATTACTTATCCGCTGCACAGAACAGAAAGTAAAAGGAAAAAAAGCTCAAACAAGAACTTGCAAAGAAAGATATTTAATTATAAAAAGAAAAAGAGTAATAACTTTTGCAAAGTGAGACTTGATGTGGATTTTTCTTTTCTTTTTTTTTTTTACAAAACCATAAATAGAACCCCTGCTTGATCAGGCCATGCTGGAATATGTGCAGTGGTAGAGTTTATTTTTTCATCCTCGCTTATAACAAAGGCTTTGACAACTGTGACTGTGAGTGATAATGTGACAGTGACAGAGAGAACGAGATCACAGGGCAAGTCTCAGGCTGCAAACACACTTTTTCCCCCTCAAAGATATACACAGCATAATGCTGTCAACGTGACGATAAAAGCTGTAAAAGTAAATTTAGGGTTTATTTCCAGAAGACATGCTTCCTAGTCATTTTTATCCATTCTTCAAATATAGTGAATGTTAGGGGTCAAACTGAAATTCCTTCTCAGCTAAAATTTGGATTTTTTGCAGTGCCACTTTCATTTCTTTAGATTGTTATTTTTTATAAATATATTATGTTATTATGGTTTTTTCAGTTTGTAATTTATCAGAGCTAATTTTATAGTATGAAAAGGAGGATTACTGTGGCGAATTAACAACATTTCTAGCAAAATCACTGGCCGTTCAGAAGATATACATCGTTTTTTATGCAACACAACACTTATTTTTCATCTTCAGCACAAATAGTCATACAGCAGTGGAAGTGCACAGATTCTTACGGTAGACTTGATTATCTGCTCACTGGTTTGGCCTGTAGACAAACGAGCAGTATAAAGTGTCAGGGTGAGGGATTTGCTGCTGAATTGGGCTTAGCTGCTTCCTGTAGTGTTGTATTCTCCCCTGCCAGAGAGATTCTCCCCTTTTTTTCTGCACAGGTCAACTATGTTTACCCTCAAGCCACCATATAAACACTCACTCACAATCATATTTTGAACTGTGACATACTGCAAACACCTTCACTGGTCTTCTAAAGAACTCAGTGTTGTTCCTAAAAATCTTCGAAGTCATTAAAATGGTTACATGTGGCCTTTCCTCACATGTAGCCAGCGTGACCTGACAGTACTCAAACCTAATCCAAGTGCTATCTCAGGGTAGCAGACAGACTGCAGATCCATGTAGCGTGGCGCTGCCATCTTTTTCTGGTCATTACCGGCACTAGGCCTCTCAACACAGACAGACGCAATGAAGGAGAACCTCAATAAATGATCAGTGTGTACTGCCAATACCAACACATGCTACCTCTGCTGGTCCCCTGTTGCCGACAGACAAAGTTTCCATCTTCCTCCTTCGCTGATTATATAACCTGTAACCCTCACACCTCTCCACATAATAGCACAGACCTTGCAGACATGCCATGCAGCGTGTGAATGAATCTGTCCTGTCTAATGATCTAAATTTGGCTAAGGAAGTGGTGACTTCCAGAGGCCTTAAGGACTGCAGAAGCCCACCTCTTCTAAAGCCCCAAAAGGATAAATGAGGCACATTATGTTGTGAAGTTTGTAATGATGCTTTTGATTAGAGAGGACATATTGGCCCTATGCTCATCAAAGTGTTGTTTAGCACTTTAAGGCCTCCATAAAGATGAGTGTTTTTTTTTTTGAGAAAAGATGAAAAAGCAGGAGGCATGTGCCTAATGAAGTCTCAGGCTTATAGCCCCTCTCATGACAGGATAATTACACCAAATGCTTCCAGCAAACACTTCAAAGGACACTTCATCCCTCTGCTAACACCATGCAACACATCTCACCAATCAAGATGGCCTGACCTAAATCAGGTCCCCCTGGCCCCTGTAATATCTAAACCCTGGACCTCTGCGACTCAGCTGCGTTAGAATCCCATTCAATGCACTAGTACAATAATCATGCAAGTATTAGTCTCACTGATGCAGCTCCAGGAACATTAAAAATAACTCTTTTAGTCCAAGTCACATTGCGTGTGCTAACAAGGTTCATGATGTGTGCGGAGGGTTTTACAACCTTTTTTTTTTTTTAATTTATGGAACATGCCAAAGAAATTATGTTTATATGTGGTTATGCAAAGAGGGTAATACCATAGACTTATGCCATGCCTTACATCCTTACAATATAAAGTACAATATGTGCTTCTTTCTCCATTTGGCAGTACAGAGAAATACACATTAGTTTGTTATAAAAAGATGACTATGATTTAAAATGAACATTTGCTCCACAAATCTGTCCAGATCTTTCATGTAATGTGATTTTAAGCCAGCAGTTTTGTGTGGATTTGTTGTCATTCTAAGTACTGTATTTAACAGGAATTTTTTAAAAAAACCTCAAAATTCCTGTTTCATCCAGTTCTTAACATGATTAACCACATTTAAGAATCACCGGGCAATTTTTTTCCAGCAAATATGGCCTTTCAGAGTAAGTCAAGGGTGATGAACTAGCTTCTGTAGGATAAGATCAACCATGTCTCCACCATGTGAGTGGCTCGGAGGCACCCTGTTCTCTTCTTGAGGAGCATTAACTTGGGGGTATAGTTAGGTGCAGCAGAGCAGAGAGGGTTGCAAAACAGCAGGAGCTAACAACATGTAAACAATATTTGCAAATATTTTGATTTAAAGTCAGCATGCAATGCCATTTTGATAATTGCAGAGACTTCCTAACTGGCATACTCTGCTTCCAGTGCTGGAAGTACACTGGAAATCCACTGTGGCATGTCGGGAAATAACTAACACTTCTATGTGTCTGAATGGCTCCACTGAAGATATTTCCGATTTTCCCATGGAAAAGAAAGGCCACACTAGTTTCTGGATGCTGCATAATTAACAAACACGCACTGCAAACTTCTCTCGTCTGCTCTGAAAGTGGCTCCTGGAAGAACGGGTGGCACAGGAACAGATGGAGAGAGGCCACTTGAACACAGCGTAATGAAGCGATCCACACAAAATTCACTCATACTGTGTGCATTTCAAATGAACCCAGTGAGGGTGTTATGTCTCATTTATTTTGGTAACTCACACCTGATGTGTTTTTTTTTACATATCCAACTGCAGATGCCATATTTCATCTATACTTATTTACTGACAAGTATGAGAATAAGTACAGTTTCAACTGAGAAAACTCCCTGTCCTTTAGAATTCTTACACACATTAAAAATACTCTTTGCATCATTTATCAGTTTTGCAAAAGACAGAAATCTCCATCTGTTTACTCAACAACAAACAAAAATGGTTTCAGTCAGAAAGCCATTATCAAGTATCAAAACAAACTATCTCCCTCCGACATCTGTTTAAAGAGTTATTACAACCTGCGGTGAATAATTTCCTCTCACAATAGGGACGTTAACATTTTCTTACTTTTCAGTGACCTCTAAATTTCCGACACGTTGCATATTAACAGCAGAATAAGTTCTTCCTGCACTAATGTTCTAGTATATTCTCATTTAGCACAAAAGATGACAGGCATTCACTTGGAGGTAACTACTTGAAATAAATAAATTATGATTCCAAGTGCAGCTGAATATTGCAGAGAAGGGCTCTTGTAATGATAGTGGACAGCGCTGAATCTATTTCCCAAAACGTCAGCACTCCACCACAGAGGAGGCTTTTTGGAGAGTTTTTACATTACTGACCATCGCTCTGTGTTACATCATTATTACCTGTCTTTTCCATCATTGTACGTATCTTACTGTCACACACAAGGCTTCAAGTACCCTCTTTCACTCTGACCCTCAATTACCCAGTCCAATCATCCCCGACAGGTGTTGAGGTACAGTAATAAAATGTCACCTGATGCTGCCGAGCAGCCTCTCTTTTAAAGCACCTCTGAGAGGGCTGAAATGACTGAACTCTGTGTTGATCAGGTGAGGTGGTCACAGTTGACTCGTAGCTGCTGGCAGATAGTGTGCAGTGAAAAAGAAATAATACCGTCACATATTGCTCTGTGTGGACCACATATACCAGATTATATGTTCTTAGTGTTGAGTAGGTAATTCTCCTTTACAGCAGGAAGATAAATGATCTCTTTTGTGTAATGTTCACTTCAATATTCATTATAAATTCTATTCACTTCCACAAGACCCCATTTACTGTCACATTATCTTTATATGCACATAATAATAAAAACCTGATATATGTAATACACAACATATCACTATGTTACTGTATATACTGTACTACGAGTCAAACATCTGGGCACAGCTTTGTCTTCAGTGGTTTTTATTATTTTCAACCTTGTGCATTAATACTGACGACATCCAAACTGTGAAAGAACATGTATGGGAATATTTAGTGAAAAGATCAGATCACATTTTATATTTTAGATTGTAAACATTTAGCTTTGATGACAGCTTTGCACATTCATGGCATCCTGTCATCAGATTCACAAGGTCGTCACCCAAAATGGTTTTCAGTTCACAGGTGGCCCTTGTCCTCTGCAGCCTTCCTTTTGCAGAAGAAGGGTGGGTGGGTACAGAGTCTCTATTAGGAATACTACAACAACTGTACAAATCCATATTATGGCAAAAACACTCACACAAGTTTTTGTTACTTTAAGAAATGAAGGTCAGTCAATCTGAAAACCCTCAGGAGCTGAGAACGTGTACCCAGGTGCAGTTGCCAAAACCATCAAATGCTATAATGAAACTGTCCCTGGTTTCTTTCCATAACATAGATTTGTACAGTAGCTTTAGTAGCACTAATATGGCTGTTGACTGTGTATCTATGATGCATTTCGTCTGAATCCTGAACCCAGAGGTTGGAACTAGGAGTACGTACATAAACTCCAATCTGACAGCGTTACAGCTGCAAAGTTGGAAAAGTTGGATGCATACTGGAAAGCCAACTCATTCAGAGCATAGACAATTTCCAAACACACACAGACACACCCCACGTGATAACTACATGTGACATTTTGCACATGCAATGGATACAAAATGAACAGTATGACTGATGTAAAATAAAACAAACACAACAGAAATTTGCAGTGGTCATTCAGCTGGCGCAAGTGGCAGCCATATTGAATTGTAATGTTCTGCTCTGCTCTGACTTTCCGAGTCGGAATTTCGACTTGATGGTGGCATTCCTGTTGAAATTTCAGAATAGGAACTTGGAAATTCCAACTTCCCAGTACAACTGGAACGCACCGCTACCTGACCTCTGCACAAGACAGCTGATGGTTTTAAACACATGAAGAACGCAAGAAATGGCACAAATTAACTCTTGACAAGACACAGCTGTGAACTTAAAAACATTCCGGGTGACGACCTCCCGAATCCAATCCAATCCAGCTTTATTTATAAAGCACTTTAAACAACCAACCGGACCAAAGTGCTGAACAGAGAAATAAAACACACAGCTCACACAATACAGAACATAAAATATCAAAAACAAGCTAAATATTTAAACAATAAGATTAACAGTAAATCAACACAAGCAATAAAATCAATAAGATCAAGTCACTCAAAAGTCAACTTCTGACATGGTGCTAAAACCAAGAAAGAAGTTTAAAGGAACAAAACATAAAATATACAGACAAAAGCAAATAAAAAGATGTAACACCCTTTAAAATAAAAGCATTAAAATCAGAATCTGATGAGAACATGTAAAGGCGCCATTAAAGCTAAATGTGGCTATAATATGAAATATATTCTGAGTTGATAAACCTTTTTTATTAAGTACAGAATTCCATGCATCAGGCTGTTTTGATGTACAGTATTCAGAATTAATATACACTGTTAAAAATTATACAAAAAAAAACACTGAAAGAGCTCTGAGGCTCATAGGCTAAAGCTTAAATTCCAGAATTTGAGGAGCTAAATACAAAGTCAATAACACTATGAATAAGTGCAGTATGTTCCCAGCAGGATACTATTTAATGCTTCCTCAGTAAGAAGGCTGAAGTATGTAACTGTGTTGTCACTGAGTACCTTACCAAGTGAACCCGCTCAGGTGTTTTTAATTATTCAGGCTTATTAGACTTATATGCACAGGGCTATTAAGTGCTGGCACAGTAAACATAAGCAAGTTATTGCATAGGGAATGAGCATTGGACTAATTGTGTTTACTCATGCACTGTGTGATTAATTTTCTTCTCTTAAATGACTTGTTTTCCCTCTCTGCCTGATGTGTCCTGGTATAGAATAACGCCAAAAACACATCTGGTATCTGAGCCTGCGATGTATGTACTGTGTAGCAATGTATCTTTCTGTTTCATTGTTAAATCCCATGATATACTTTTTAATTTTACTTTCGATTATGTACAGATTGGTAATACATTTTCTGTTTCAGCGACAGTGTGGGTTGTAAATGAGATGTTCCTGATGGATTCATTCATCCTTTGTACTAAAGCAATCTGCACGGCCAATTCACTTCACAACTCCTTCATCTCTCACTCTCTGTCTGGAAGACAAAGCAGGGACTAGTGTTCATTGTTAGTGCATTGAGCATGTGCTGCATTGTGACCTAGAAAGAGATAGACAGTTTTGAAGCTAAATTAGCCTACATGCTGCAAGCAGGGGTCAGGCGAACCAGCAGCCAGTGTCAACACTTCCATTTTAAAACAGAAAACAAGCAGGGTCAGGATTCTGTGCAGACATGCAGTGACATTCAGGTAATGTTTAGCAACCACAAGTGTTATTTTTACAATTTGTCCTCTATCCAATGTATGTGTCAAGGCATTGTGCTATTTTAAATACAGTTGCAATCTGAATTTATTATATATGAATTTTGCATTCATGCTATCAGCACAGGCGGGTAGTACTCAAGTACATTTATTCATTTACATATGCTGGAGTAGTTCCCAAAAAACTTATTTTTAAGAGTAGTTGTTTTGCAGAATGCTTACTTTACTCTTATTAAATTACATTTGTAATGAAAGAATGTACTGTTACTCAGCTACATTTTACTACAGCTCAATGAGAAAGAGTAAAATGGGTTGTAATTTAAAACAAAAAAACAAAACAATGAATTAAAATTTAAAAAATAGCAAAAATAGTCAAGTACGGTAAAGTCTAAAAATGAATAAAATAAGCAACAAAATGAACAAAATGTTCCCAAAAAAAGCAACAAAATGAACAAAATTGAACAAAATCAGCAACAAAATTTAACAAACTATGCTACAAAACTAATAAAATAAGCAACAAAACTGATCAGAAATAATTGTGGGAATGAGCAAAAATGAACTGTTTGAATGCAATATATGAGGCTGTAATAAATTCCACATCATGAAGTTACTCACTACTTGAGTAGTTTTTGTGAGATACTCATTTACTTTTACTCAAGTACTTATGTTTATGAGTACAATGCATCTAACAATACATTTACCTGTGTACTGTTTCCATTTACAAACCGCTGACTAGCACTATAACCTGTACGTGCAGCATGTCTTACATCCACATTGCAAACTAAACTAGACTGAATGTGGGCTGAATGAGCATCATAGACTATTTTACAATGGGATACAGGAAAGTAAGAATAAGAAGGAGGAGAGAGAGAAGAGCGAGACAGACAGCAAGAGGGCAATGCAAAGAGCTTCACTTTTACCCGCTGTGAAATATAGATCATTTGTGACAGTTGGATTAAATTATGTCAGTTGCTTGATTTGCTTAATCAAGTACATAAAACAATTCAGCCTCCTCTGGCCTTTAAAACATCTTAAATTAACAATTGTATGAGCAAAAAGTCAGCAAATCACACTGTAAACAGGTTGAACAATTGAAGGATTAGGGGTTGCTTCCCAAACAATTCCCTTTGGGCAGTCGGCCAATAGAGAAGCACAATCCAGGTACTCATGATGCGTATGATGCTACGACTGGCAGATCTGCAGAGAAGCTCAGTAATGCATGAGTCAATGCCACGAGTGCAAACATGTACAGTTACTGTAGGTTTAAATGCAGGTGCTTTGCACAGGGGTTATAATTTTAATGCAGAAAAATGTGGAAAAATATCATGGACTGTAAGAAGTTTCCTTTAAAAAGAGATATGCTTCATTCGCATTGTAGTCAACTTTGAATATTTGGAAAAGGTTATTAAACTTGTGAATGTCAGCTGCTGTGTTTGCAGTGTAGATCACCTGGGCTTCTAAGCATGACCAGAACAATATCCGTACTTATTCAGTCTGTTTGCGTACAGTTGGTGTAACCAGGCGCAGCGCTCGGCGCATACTTTTGTTGGAACAAAAAGGGAATTAGAACTTTGCATAAGACTGTGTGTTGTTGATACAAATGTTCTCATTTGTAGGCATAAGAGCGAGACAACAAACACTGCAAATAATTAAAAAGGCAGAAAAGGGGATCATTTCTCACAAATCTCAGGGTAAAAACACACTAATATGTTGTAAAACCTTTCACATGTACTCCAAAACTTTCTGTTGTTTGTTTGGAGTTCAAAACACTAGGATTAATTGCTAAATGGCTTAGGGAAAAGTATCATTTACACTCTGCATGAATGCTGAGTGTTTTCGTTTTACAATAGATTGCTGTTGAGTGCAGAACATGCTGATTGAAGGTGCTGAAATGTCAAGTATGGAAGGCCTGGATTTTAGGTGTTCAGCTGAAGTGCTTTGTATTCATCAAACACTCAACACTGTGGCTGCTGATGACAGAAGCAGTCAGGTTAATTTTGAGGTAGCAGTAAATGAAATGCTTTGCTGTGGTTGAATATTCACGTTTATTTTTATGAGCAATGCACAAACCACACTGCTTTGGAAACACACAAGACCTCAGTGAAAAAGCATCACATACACTGGTGAAGTGTTTGTGCCTATATCACTGTATAAGTTCATCCCATACATGGATGTACTGTGTATAGGGGATGAACCACAGACAAAATGAAGCACCCTCTCAGACAGAAACTGTACAGCTCTTGTGGTTTGAACGCGGAGGTTTCTTCTCTGTCATGGTTTTCCTCTCAGAGCCACAGGAGCCTCTTTGATGAGTCGTAACACGTCTCAATGCTACAGCCTCACTTCAGCGGATATGTAACTGTGTCTCGATGTAACATAAAGCTAATTTACAACACCTGTCGGCAGGAGGCCTTAAGCGAAATCAAAACAATTTTAAAACTAGGAACAAACTATTAAGGATTTATGGATTAAATGTGGTGTAACTGAAAGCTGTAAAGGCAAACACAGATCTATTAGCAGCTGTGAATAAATCTTAGCCCTCATTCAATCGGGATGTAAAGTATCTGGATAATATATAATCATCTGTTATTGAGTATGCATTGACACAGATGCAATATTAGTACTTTTGGCTCATTCATAGCATTGTCATCAGATTGACTTTATATGCGTATGAAGAAAAGCCTTATATGCATTTCACATAAAGGGCTTAATGCTATAATGTGAATGAATATATTTGGTCATGAAAAATGCAGCAATTATGCAAAAAGCCCATTGTTTTTTTGCAACAGTAATGAAGTTATTATGTCCAAACATGTCATGAACCTAATGAACCTTTATGTCGTCACTTAACTTCATCTCTAATATGCAGATGCCTGGTCTTCACTAGAACTGCAACTAACAACTATCTTCAATGTCATTTAGTTTGTACATTTTTTAATAATTGATTAATTGTTTGGATGACGGAATGTTGGAAAAATGTAAAAAAGTGTCCTGTTTGGTCATAATCCATAAATATTCACTTTATTGTCACAGGAGGAAAGAAATGAGAAAATATTCTAATTTAAGAAGCTGGAATCAGAGAATTTGGACTTTTTTATTTTTTAAATATTATTTTTGAGTAAAACTACACAAATCATTTATCTATTGTCAGAATAGTTGTTAGTTGGTAAACCTCTTGAACCCTAGAATTCTCAATCACAGACACCTAGTCATGTTGCAATTTAACAGAACAAACTCTGCTACAAGCAAATAAGTCATATTAACACACACCAAACACAACACCAACATCAAATATCAAAATCCTAAAAAAAGAGGCCAGGACTAACTAGAGGTTAATAATGGATTACTAGCTAGTTGTTCATTAAGCTGTTGGTGTGGGCTAGCATCACAGTTTTCACACCATACAACATTCATGCGCTCATGGATAAAAATAAATGTGGTCTCAGCTAAAGCAAAACATATTTTCTGTCTTGTTCATACTATTTATCTTGTGGCCAGAACATGTTGATTAACTCTTCTGTCTCCCTCTGTCCTTTCCGTGTTGCAGGTGGTGGGTCAGATTGATAAACTAACGTCAGACTTTGACTTTGACCTGGAGCCAGATGACTGGACGGTGGCCACAGCCAGCAGCACGTCCAGCAGCGAGCGAGGTCTGGGCGAGGCCTTCAGGCTGGACTTCCTCAATGCAGACGTGCTTTCTGACAGCTGGGAGTTCTGCAGCTATCTGGAAGCAGCTGGAGTCGCTGCACGCAGACCTGGTGAGCAACCAGGAGATCCGAGATCAGAGCTGGGCCGTGGGACGATCCCCACACAGACGCAGACCCCCACCCCGCCCCCCACCACTGCCTCAGTCTACTCCCAGATGAACGGTGGGCTGCCCATCCCCAATGGGCCCCGTATTATTACACCAGATTCATCGAGCGAGGAGGCCAGCAGCTCCACGCACAGCCACAAAACTTCCCGTACCTCTGGCACAAGAGAAAGAGTTCGCTTTAGTGACAAAATTCTGTACCATGCATTGTGCTGTGATGATGACGAAGAGGAGGAGGAGCAGGAGGAGTTACAGGAGGACAAGAGTGGCTGTGCTACCCCAGACAGCGATAGTGAGCCCAGTCTCCTGGCCAGCTCGGTCACCCCCAAACGTTCTTCCTCTGAGCACTCACTTCTCCATAACTGTCTGGACCCTTCCTACGTGTCCTCCCCAGTGAAGGGGACAACAGGAGCTCACACACTACCCAGGAAAGGTCTCTTAAACCCCAGCTGCCGCAAAAAACTGTTACGAAATAGCAGCACACAAACTGTCTCTGACAAGAGCACCCAAACTGTACTGCCCTATATTCCAACCAAACAGAAAACAAAGGACCACTGAGAAAGCCCTAACTTTATCATAAATTTCATGAAAAGAACTGTGCATTATTTAATATTAAATACATAGCTCATAGATTAATACACAAATAAATTAATTGCTAAATAAATAAATGATATATGGAAAATCACTCGACTACCTAAAGTCATTCTAAGGCTCAGGGAAAACACAACGAAATAAAGCAAAGCCGATTATGTTATGGTGAATGTTACTGGTGGACCAAAAGGTTAGTGCCTGATTTCATGTTAGAATGGATTCCCTGTGTGTAATCATTTGAGAGTATAACAGAGATTACAAAAGCAATCATTTTTACAGCAAAATTGGAAAACATTAAAATGAGAACATGTCCTTTCCCTCCTGGTGAAACAGTACAAGTCACAAAAAAAAAGCAAATGCTTGTTCCTATAATGTGAATACAAAATGGTGCACATTCTGTACTCTGATTCTGTATAAACATTGTCTTTTTTTCATGTTCCACTTATTTCAAATGTCAAGGGGATTATTGCTTTCAGCGGGGTAATGTATCTAGATGCACATGTCAAGCCTCTTCCTCTCTTTGATGTCAACAAACAACTTTGAGCGTAGAGCAGGAACCAAATACTACTTACCTCCTCTTGATTTTATAAATAACATTAGTGTGATCTTTTGATCGGCTGCAGAGGTCGAAATAAAAACAGTGCCAGCAGAAAACAAAAAAAAAAAAAAAATGTCTAAAAAGTAATTTCAGAATGTGCGGCCCAAAAGCACTATGTTCTATTTTTCCTTTGCCTTGTACCTGCTGGTGATGTCATTAGATTAGCCGTCCACAAAAAGTGCTATAGGTTTTGTCTCTCTATTCAGTTTCCCAGTGGGGAATTGAAGTCGGTAGAGCAGCATTTTATTCACAGTGCTAACGCCAATAGCCATTCCTGATCAATATGTTAGAGGGAGGTTGCAGTGAGCAGCCTCTCTGCTGAGCATGCATGCCACTCTCCTGGGATCTGTGAACAAAAACTCACAGTCAGACCTATTTACTTACACTGAGTCGAACAAAAATTAGAAATGTGGCTCTAAAGAAATGACATTTCAAAAAAATGTGTGTCCAAGAGTGAGAGCGGATGGTGGAAAACAGAGAATGTTCCTGTTCAAAGATTTCTTTACCAAGCAATAATCCACCCTGGGGATCGGCTTTGTGAGCCTCGTCCCCTGGTCCCTTTGCCCTTAACTTTCGTAAATGTTCAATTTCTTTGAAAAAAGACAAAAAAAAGGTAAAATGCCATAGTCTTCAAGAGGATAATTCTGACTGACTCCTGTGAAGCTGACCTTTGTGCCTCTGTTGGCCTAATATAGACCTAACCTTGCACAGTAGATGGCTGATGGGTCTGATTTACAGTATGTATGTGGAGAATGATTCTCGTCCGTACTGTCGTTCTCAAGCAGCACATCCAGTTCTTCCATGTTTTCTAAGGCAAATATGTGAACGATGCAGATAGCTGGACCACGGTTTGAAATATTTACGTAATCACAACATCTTGTTATTGTGGAATTACAGGCTGTTCGTTGCTGTATTGTTTACTCTTAGGGAAACAAGTATTTTTATAGAGCTAAAATGTTGAACTAAATTCAAATTCATATTTAACTTAAGACTAACACTCTACAAAATTATTGTTAAAACATCTGACCCCTTTAAGATATTTTAAATCCCACCACAGAGATAGAACTAAGCTAAACAACAGAGCAAAACAATTACTAAATCACACACAATGGGCAACAAAGGTATTTTTAAATTCGCAGCATGGATTGAAAGAAGGCGAGATATTGTTTTCCCCATTTCTGTCACAAAAACATATCCACATCCGTCTGCCACTTTGTCTCTGTTTGCGTGTTCACATCTAATAGTTAATACACAGCACACTGCGAAGGGGAATTAAGGCGGAGTTGTTAAGGCAGCACTAAGCCTCAGGAGCCCGATATAAGGGAAGCAGAGTGAGCACTTTTACTCCACCAGAAGAGCAGAAGCCACACAAGCATCAATTTGCGTGAAGCCGGTGTGCTATGCAAGCATGTTGGCATTTTATGGAGTTTAAAATTTTTTCAATAATAACTGATGGTATATTTTGTCTTGTACCTGTGTTAAAAATCTCCCTACAACAGTGACTGCTGTTTCCCCACTTTAAAGGGGCTCCACAGGTCATCACATAATAGAACAACGACAATAATTATAATAATAATAAAAAAAAAATAATAATAATAATACATTTTAAGGGCCTATTATGACACTCAAGGTGACCTCATATTAGCATAAACCACTGTTGCCAAGTCTTTTTCAGCTGAAGACTCAAATAATAAATCTAACATTTCCGTTGTACTTAAAGTTAGAAAAAATACATTATAATCTGATATAACTTTTTAGTGTAAAGTAAAGACATGTCTATGATGTTGGTAAACTACAATAGCTACAGTAGCAGCTAATCATTCATAGTGGACTGATATAAATACCACATTTTACGGATTAAAAGTCGCGTTTTTGCATAGTCTGGCGAGGGGAGCGACAAGTACATTGGAGCGACTTATATTTTGAATAAATTCGACTATAGGGTG
>JAQQAE010007257.1:0-16003 GCA_029823295.1 Pseudamia nigra
TTGAGTCCATCTCATGAAAAATGGGATCAAAAACAAAAGTGTTGCGTTTATATTTTTGTTGAGTGTATTATGGACAAGTGACCGTGACGTCACCCATTGGTTTCTGAAGGGCCGTTTTGAGGCCAATTGAGTTGTCACTTCCTGGATGGCATAAAGTTAAGCAAAAAGTTAAAGATGGACCATCGCATTACTTATTAGAGGGTCCAAGTAAAACATTTGAGACCACGATGACCCATGAAAAAAAATTATTTGCTTAGTATTTTCAGATAGAAGTCCAATGTATCTCTATGGAAAAAAAGCTTCTTGTAGCCAGACGATCGATTCCCCAGCGGCCAAGCGGTGTGATTACAACGTAAAGATACTTCCGCGTTGGCCTCACTGAACAGCCCTGGTCATTGCCCCTTGGTCCGGCCCCACTGGAAGATTAGTTACTACAGCAACTTTAATCAAGCCCCAGCATAGCAGTAATTTGTCAGATTATTTGCCGTAATATCTTAATTACGGAGCAAAAAGTTAAAGATGGACCAGATCACTTATTAGAGGACCCCAGTAAATCTACCTCTGACAAACTGACTGACACAACTGCCAGGTGGATTGCAAAAAGCAGCAGAATGGTTAATATCGTCAAGGACGGGCTTTACAGAGGTTTTGCAAATTGCATCTCAAGATGCTTTGTACAAAGCACCATCAAAAAGCACCATAAAGACGAAAATCCACAGGCTCTGTGAAACTGAAAAGAAAGTAAGGAAAGACAATCGTCCTGACAGGGGGCGACTGGACTTCAGTGAGTAGCACTAACTAAATATCTTGCTACTCCTACAACCACTGTTTAGTTTAAATAAACCCATGGAAAGTGTATATATCACCTTCTTTCATGAGTGGTTTTGCTCCCACAAATAAAAAACAGTGAATGGGTATTAATCGTGATTAATAAAAATTAATCCACAGTGACTTTGTGATTACAGTTTTATATGGTGACCTTGAGTGTCCTGAAGGGTGCCTAAAAATAAAATGTATTATAATTTACTATTAATTTTACATTGCTAAATTTAACTACATGTGTGATGATTAATCAACAACCACATTTTGTTATATTTGTATGTATTTTTTTTCTAGGAGGAAAAAACTGCGTTTCCATCCTCGCCAGCTGTACCCTGCTGCCAAACAAGGCGAGGTACAGAGAGTCCTGCTCATGCTCAGTGAGTGTTAAGACCTAAAATAACTAAGACGATGATGTTTATTCTGCCAACATTGTCTTGGATTAAGGTTGAAAGTAGACATGTCACAATATTCAATGAATCAACTTACTGAACAATCAGGGACGATATCATGATGATTTTCCTAGCCACACTATATGGCCTCAGTGAAGATGTGCTTATTTACATGAGAATAAAGTACGCTGAGTATGTTATTAGTTGTGCTGCAGCTCCCGCTTCTCCGCTTAAGTCTCCTGTGTCTATGATTGACACGGAGGAGTCAAAAAACATGAAAAAGCATGTCACGAGCACTTAAGGATAATTGGCTCTCCTTGTTCAGTTGACTTGAAGCCAAAATTACTCCACATGTGTGATGTGGAGTTTTGCTTTGAAACCAGCTCCATTTATTGAAGTTATTAAAAACGACAGTATTTTATAAACATGGTGTTAATATTGCTAATTGCATTAATTTCTTACGGCAATATATCAAGTAACAAAATCTTATCACAACAGGCCTAGTTGAAAACTGTGATTATTGGATATTTTGATAAATGGTGATCCCTTTGCATGCTCCTTTTAGCCACTCATTTCAAACTTTAAATGTGGTGCTCTGTTAGACCAGTGTTTTCTTGGTGTGTCTTTGTAGTGGAGGGCATAGATCCCACATATCAGCCCGACTCTCAGAACCGCCGCTCTGCTCTCCATGCTGCTGCTCAGAGGGGTCTGCTTGAAATCTGCTACATGCTGGTGCAGGTTAGAGACTAAAAACATCCCTTTCATCTAGTACATGATTTTGATTCATATGATGAGGTTTAATGGTTTCAGAATAATCTGATTTTAGGCAAGAAAAGGAAGTGGATTGTCCATGTCATGATTTATGTGTGTGTATCGTCAGCCTCTACAATGATTCCTCTTTTGAGATTTCACTTCATATTTATAGGCTGGTGCTCAAATCGACGCCCAGGACAAGGAGATGAGGACACCTCTGCTGGAAGCCATCATCAACAATCACTTGGAAGTGGCTCGATACCTGGTCCAGAACGGAGCCAGTGTCTATCATGTTGTGAGCATCTGCTAGTACCTCAAATAATAAAGTAAGCCTTTTAATATATGTTTGAGCTCATTTCGGTCTATTTATGCCTTTTTGTTCCAGGAGGAGGATGGCTACACAGGCCTCCATCACGCTGCAAAGCTGGGCAGCCTGGAAATAGTCACAATGCTCCTGGAGACGGGGCAAGTTGATGTTAACGCACAGGTAGATAAAGCCCGTTCAGTGAAACGAACACCTTGTTGTTCTATAACCACCTTCATTTTAGTTTCTTAAATTAGTTAAACTGTGTTCTGTTCTTTTTTTGGGCCACATATTTTATCCTTTTTGGTCTTTCTGATAGATGTAACAAAATGTGTTATTAAAAATGTACCAGGGCTCACATTAAAATTCAAAAGCTTAGTTGGCCCTGTTTAAAATGAATACTGCAAATTCTTTCCTTTTTTTTAAGTGTATCTGCCAAATGTGGCTAATGAATACAACAACTAAATTTCTTCATGATCCATCTCAGGACAGCGGAGGCTGGACACCGATTATCTGGGCTGCTGAGCACAAACATGTTGAGGTGATCAAAGCATTGTTGAACAGAGGAGCTGATGTAACAATTAATGATAAGGTAAGAAACTTTTAAGCCAGTAAATTTCACCAAATTGCGAAAAAGTGTGTCCTGCCTGTGGTGATTTCAAAGTCTGAAATATGTCAAAGTCTTGATCTTCTTTGGAAAAACAAAGCTCTTTTAATAGTTCCAACATCAAACACAGGGAGAACATGCAACACAGAGAAGGGCCACGTCGGCCGGCGTTGGGATCGAACCCACGACCTACTTTTAACCAAGACTGTAAACAAAAACGTGTCAGAGAAATTTGTGGCTGATCAACAAAATGTTCATCTGTTAAAACTATAAACCAGTAGAATTCTTACTTTTCCTGTTATAAGAGCTGACAGACACATAATGGAAAATGCATGTTGCATGAAAATGACTGCATGTAAATACTGCAGAGTGTCTTTGTGTCCCTATAGGAGCTGAACGTATGTCTCCACTGGGCAGCGTACGCAGGGAATGTGGACATCGCAGAGCTGGTGTTGAACGCTGGCTGCTCCCTTTCGTCAGTGAACATGCATGGAGACACACCGCTCCACATTGCTGCCAGAGAGGGCTACTTGGAATGTGTTATGTGAGTCACTCAGAGGGTTTAACCTACCTTTTGATGTGCAAGTGGCAAGTCTCGGTTGGTTTAACTTGAAGCATTATTGTAATACTTTTCTTCAACTTGCTCCTGCAGGTTGTTCCTTTCCAGAGGTGCAGATATCGACATTGTGAACAGAGAAGGAGACACTCCCCTCACCCTTGCACGAACTGACACACCGGTGTGGGTGGCACTTCAGATCAATAGGAAGCTCCGAAGAGGAATAAGCAACCGCATCCTTCGCACAGAAAAAATAATCTGCAGGTACGGATTTGTTCTCAGTCCATGTCTGTTTTGGTCATTGTTAGCATTTGTTCTACAAAATACAAATTCAGATATTTTACATTTGTACATACTGTTTTGATCATAAAATGATTTGGCATTTTGAAGCAAAAATCAATCACAGAGTGTTGTCCCACATATTTTCCTCCTTTTTTCTGCTCTTATTTTTTGATCTATCTTTTGACATGTTATTTTCTTTACAGTGACATTGCACAGGGTTATGAAAATGTCCCCATCCCCTGTGTAAATGCAGTGGATGATGAAGGCTGTCCTTCAGACTACAAATATGTCTCAGAAAACTGTGAAACATCAACAATGAACATTGACCGCAATATCACACATTTACAGGTAGAATATACACTTTGAAACCGGCTTCTCTCTGTAAGACACACAGTAATGTGAAGTGGTTTATCTGCTGTGAAAATGCATCTAATTGTTTTAAATTTTCTGTTCTTCAGCACTGTAGCTGCACTGATGACTGCTCATCTAGTAACTGCCTGTGTGGACAGCTCAGCATTCGCTGCTGGTATGACAAGGTAAATGTCGTTTTAAAACCTGCAAACTTGTCAACTCAGAACATCTGTAGGATTGAGTGTCAACAGGTCCTTGAAATGCTTATCTAAAGTTTACACCTTGACATACCTTCGAGTGTCTTAGGTACAATTTTGACAGGTCTTAAGATTATGTAATATGGTCAAGTGTTATCAGAGCACCAGCTACTGTGTGGCATCATAGTTTGTGGCTTTTTTGTCTTCAAAAATTTTTTTGACCCTTATCAGTACATGTTCAATGAGATCTTGCTAGGTTGGAATTCTACCCAGATTAGCAAATTTGAAGCCTGGTATACTTTGGGTATGAAGGCATTGGAGTTGAAAGAATAGCCATACAAACACAAATCGCCATGAAACATCACCAACAAATACCTGCTGTCACTCAGTGTTGTTTACAACATTTTCAAACAGTGTTTAAACTCTAAACCAACATTAAAGTACTTTGTTGTTATATCCTGTAAAGTTTTTGCCAATATGGGTGTGAAATGGATCTAAAAATTGCACTCCTAAGAATTTTCTGTATTTAATTCCTGATGGGTAGATCCAGAATCAATAAACATCTGTTATTTATTGCTATCATTGCAATTTTTCCCTGGTTTTTCAGAGGCTTTAGATGCTGTCTGGTTTCTAGTGTATCTTCTAAGTCTGTAGAAGACCAGGTTCACAATTGTGTCATTTGGAGGTTCTGCCATACAAAAAGGTTTTTTTTTTAGTCACAAAATATGTGGACATACAAACCCATTTCCAAAATAAGTGGAGTTGCTCTGTAAAATGTAAATAAAACACAATGTGCTGATTTATATTGCACTCAGTGACCCAACTTTTTTGAAATCCTTGTGATTTCAGTATCATACCTTTTGTAGAGAAAGTTAAACATCCCAAAAGCTTAAAAACAAACACTAAATGTCTTAGGTTAACACTGCAGCCTTGTAATGGTAGAAAAACTCTTGTTAACTGCAATAGGAAACAAAAAAATTAATGTGTTTTACCTTTCTTGTTCCTAGGACCAGCGGCTGCTACAAGAGTTCAACAAAATTGAACCTCCACTTATATTTGAATGTAACATGGCCTGTTCCTGTTACCGAACATGTAAGAACCGGGTGGTTCAGGCAGGAATCAAGTAAGAGCTCATTCTTGCATATTTAAAAAGTGCATGTATTTGCAGATGCAGGAAACGGTAAATCTACTTGTTGTAATTGTTTTACAAGAAAAATACCTGCTCTACTGTATAATTTTCTGACATTTCCTCATCAAGATAAAACAAACACCTCATTTTCTCCTTTTGTCAGAGTTCGTCTTCAGCTCTACAGGACAGAAAAGATGGGTTGGGGAGTTCGAGCTTTGCAGGACATCCCCCAGGGGAGCTTTATCTGCGAGTAAGACCTGCCTACCCGTCATTCATAAACATGTTTAAATTTGTGCACGTAAGTTCACAAGTTAAATTTGACTTATTTTCCTGCATAGATATGTGGGAGAACTGATCTCTGATGCAGAGGCAGATGTTAGAGAAGATGACTCATACCTGTTTGACCTGGACAACAAGGTATAAGTTCTTTTTTTTTCTCTCTTTTCGGTTTTTGGGATATACAGTGCATCTGGAAAGTATTCATAGCGCTTCACTTTTTACACAATTTTTTACTTTACAGCGCGATTCCAAAATTGATTAAATTCATTTTTTAAAATTCTACACACAACACCCCATAATGACAATGTGAAAAAGTGTTTTTTGAAATTGTTGCAAATTTATTAAAAATAAAAAACCTGAGGAATCACATGTACATAGGTATTCATAGCCTTTGCTGTAAAGCTCAAAATTGAGCTTAGGTGCATCTGTTTCCACTGATCATCCTTGAGATGTTTCAGCAGCTTAATTGGAGTTGACGTGTGGTAAATTCAGTTGATTGGACATGATTTGGAAACTCACACACCTGTCTATATAAGGTCCCAGCGTTGACAGTGCATGTCAAAGCACAAACCAAGCATGAAGACAAAGGGATTGTCTGTCGACCTCCGAGACAGGATTGTCTCGAGACACAAAGCTGGGGAAGGTTACAGAAAAATTTCTGCTGCTTTGAAGGTTCCAGTGAGCACAGTGGCCTCCATCATCTGTAAGTGGAAGAAGTTTGGAACCACCAGGACTCTTCCTAGAGCTGGCCGGCCAGCTAAGCTGAGTGATCCGGGGAGAAGGGCCTTAGTCAGGGAGGTGACCAATGACCCGATGGTCACTCTGTCAGAGCTCCAGTGTTCCTCTATGGAGAGAAGAGAACCTTCCAGAAGGACAACCATCTCTGCAGCAATCCTCCAATCAGCCCTGTATGATAGAGTGGCCAGACAGAAGCCCCTCCTTAGTAAAAGGCACATGGCAGCCTGCCTGGAGTTTGCCAAAAGGCACCTGAATGACTCCGACCACGAGAAACAAAATTCTCTGGTCTGATGAGACAAAAATCGAACTCTTTGGAGTGAATGCCAGGCGTTATGTTTGGAGAAAACCAGGCACCGCTCATCACCAGGCCAATACCACCCCTACAGTGAAGCATGAAAAAGGTACACATTGTTTTCATGAACCAATTTACTTGAAGCTTGCCATGGTTATTGATGACTTCAGTATTTACATCCTATCAACTTTTTGGATTGGTGGCACTGGTGCCTTTCAATAGGGGACACTACTGCTTGTTTCAAGAAAAGGCACGACAACTCAACAGTTTCTGAACTGATTTACTTGAAATGTCTTGTAGTTATTGATCACTATAATATCTTCTTCCTGTCAGCTTTTGGGATAAGTATCGTATCAGCATTATAAGCCTTACAGCATTGTAAGCCTAATCAGATTTCTGCCTTGTTTTGTTCTCTTCAGGACGGGGAGGTTTATTGTATTGATGCCCGTTACTATGGCAACATCAGCCGCTTCATCAACCACCTGTGTGACCCCAACCTCATCCCAGTCCGTGTCTTCATGCTGCACCAGGACCTGAGGTTTCCCCGCATTGCCTTCTTCAGCTCCAGAGACATCCTCAGTGGGCAGGAGCTGGGGTCAGACACTTCTCTATTGCCTTCATTTCTCATGGAAAAAAAATTGCTAAAATCAAATTAAAACACATCCCTGTCCCCATAGAATGAAAATTTCCTTTAAAATCTTTAATAGGCCATGGGATTATGGCAATCCATGATATAAATAAGAAAAGTTAGGAATTTTGGGTAGAGCTCAACAATCAATAGATACTTACAATTATTTAGAACGTGACAATGACTTTTTCAATTATTTTTTGGATTTATTTAGTTTGCTTTTCTTTATGCTACTCATGTAGAATTAAATTATAATCCAGCCATTACAATAATAAGTATCCAGATTTTGTTTGTTTAATTTATTTTGATTTTATGCCATAACGCAGTATTAAAGACATATATTGACTTTTAACCTATAAGCCCCAGCCTCATATTGATACATTCTTTTCAGGATTTTAATATTTGATAATTAATTTGCTTTGTGTTGGACTTGTGTTTGGTGTGTGTAAATATAACTTGTATGTGCTAGTAGTGGAGTTTCTCCTATTTAATTTGATGAGCAGTATGACTATATTTTCCCCAAATTTCTCTGAGTCTCCAGGGTGTAAGAAGCTTTAAAGAAATTGCAAAATCGGGCAAAAATGTTTGTTGTTACTTGGCTTTTCTCTAATTTTCATCTTTTTAGTGTTTTATTCATATTTGCCTCTTGTATCTTGTTACGCAATTTTGGCCTTTTTCATCTTTTACTTTTTGTCTTTTATGTCTGAACTATGTGAAACCACAAAGAAATGTCTGTTTTCTTAATTATTCTGTCATTATCTAACTTGCATTTAAATGTGAATAATTATTGATCTGAAATGTATCAATTGACGTTATCATTGTTAAGAAAACTGGTCTTGGGAATGTTTTTAGCCAAATCTCTAATGATTTTAAAAAAGTCCCGCCACTGTACATTGTACATGCTATACATGCTGTTTTAAATCTGTTTCATTCAATCAAACATTTCAAAAACCTCTGTTTCCTTTTGTATGTTGGTTTAGATTTGACTATGGAGACCGCTTTTGGGATATTAAGAGCAAGTATTTCACCTGTCAGTGCGGATCAGAGAAATGCAAACACTCAGCAGAGGCCATCGCTTTGGAGCAGAGCCGACTGGCGCGACTGGAGGCATGTCCTGAATCAGGAGCTGACTGTGGGATGAACATGTTAGGAAACTCTTAAAACACTTGATATGTCATTTATACATTGTGCACATTGGTAAAAGAGACAAACTGTAAGGATTAGTCATGCTTTTCGTTCTATTTTTCATGTATGGTGCTGTTTTATCTACTTGAAACTCTAACTCTCTGTCCTGTAAATTTGTCAAGACATGGGCCTTAACGTGTTTTTTTAATTGTGTGAGAGGTTCAGAGCAGTGTTTGTCAGTTGGTGTCGTCTCATGACCCACATTTTTCAGTGATCGTCAATTCACAACCCACTTGCATCAAATTAAAACTAGGGTATTTTTTTATAAGCCAGTGAATGTTATCTGAATATATTTGGACCAAAATATGCACCTATTTCCATCACTGCAGTCAAATTCAGATCACAAACTAATCAAAACATTACAAAAAAGTAAGATTAGCAACAAAAATCTGTCAGAAATAATCCATACAGTGAAGAAAAATGAAAAAATGTAAAAAATTTACACAAACATTCAAGAAAATGAACAAAAATGAATGAAATATTTCCAACAGGGCAAAATGAACAAGATGATAAACCAAATGAATAAAAATTAAAACAGTCCCAAAAATGAACAAAGATTAACAGAATAATCAAGAAAATTAACAAGAATTGAACACAATAATGGAGAAAAAACTAAAATTGAGCAATAAACCAAATTGATAAAATAAAGTACTATAAATCTGTCATATTTCAGTCTAATTCCATAGCAACAGTGACAAAAATAAAAGATGCCATCAACAGATAAAAATAAAGAAATAGTTTCCCTTTTTTAAAATTTGTTTCACACTTTGTGACCCAAAACAAGTCCATGGCCCACTTTTGGGTCCCAACCCACCAGTTAAGAACCACACTTTCATAGTCATACAGTACATTTACAATATAATCAACATTTACAGTTGCCTTGTCACATGAAATTTGCCATATCCTTGATGCATTTTGACACATAATGGGTGAACCTCAGCCCATATAGGACTCAAAGAACTGTGGGACAGCATATGATGATTGTTAGCTTTATTTCATTATTTTTTATACATATGGTTTTCTTTTATCATTTTATAGTGTAATAAATTAGCTCATGAGTTGATCTTTGGGCTCTTGTATCAGTTGGTTTGTTTTTTTTTTTCTGTCATATTATTTAAAAAACAATGAAACCAGAAGAAGGTGACATGGTGGTGCAGTGGGTAGCACTCGTGCCTCACAGCTAGAAGGTCCTGGGTTCAATCCCAGCACTGGGTGTGGAGTCTCCCCATGTCTGCTTGGGCTCTCTTTAGGTACTCCAGCTTCCTCCCACAACCAAAAAGATGCACTAAGGGGTTAGGTGAATTCATCACTCTAAATTGTCCATAGGCATGTGAGTGTGAATGGTTGTCTGTCTTTATGTGTCAGCCCTGCGATGAACTGGCAACTCATCCAGGGTGTACCCTGCTCAAGTCAGCTGGGATTGGCTCCAGCACCCGAGGATTAAGGGGTAGAAAATGGATGGATGAAGCCAGAAAATGTTTGGTAATGAGTGCTGCTCTTTTCACAGCTCAGTATCCTTTATCAAGTACAGTACTCTTTTTCATCAGTTTATTATTTTTACCTCCACCAAGAAGGTTATGTTTTTATCTGCATTAGTTTATCTGTGTGTTTGTTCACAACATAACTCAAACTAAAATTTTCAGGATAGGACAAAAATGGCACAAGGACCATTAACCATTGTGAGATTGAGCCAAATTCAACATTTGTTCTTGTAACACCACAAATAACACTTTGAAAATTCTGCCAAAATCATAAGGTCACACCATAATAGATTTTATCAAATCAAAAAGTTTGATCGAGATATGGGCAATATTCTGCATATAGTGGTCCACAATGGTTATACAGTACTTACAGGGGTTGAGGAAAAATAAGATAGGACTTTATTAATCCCACACTGTGGAAATTCCTCTGCAACAGCAGCATACTGCTGTTACAGTTGACACAGAGAATAAATAATAGAGCACACATTCAAATGCAAGTAAATTATACCCTATCTACACACGCAGAGAATAAGAAATAAGGGGGGTATCACGGAAGAAAAGTATTGCACTCAGACTAGATTATGTACAAATTGCGCAGGATATTTTTTACAAATGGGATTATTTATACAATGCAATGGTTAAAGTGCATAGAATAATGGGCCTATATTTAAAATTTAAAATTGCACAGCACAACTGAGGAGGAGTAGAGTGTCGTATGAAAATGAATGAGTGTGTGGGTGTTTTTATGAGTGTGGAGTGTATATTGTCCATATGAATCCTTGTGTGCAGTTGTACAGTCTGACGGCTGTGGGGAGGAATGACCTGCAGTAACGCTCCTTCCTACACTGTGGCTGTAACAGTCTGCAGCTGAAGGAGCTGCTCAGGTCCTCCATGCTGTGGTGCAGTGGGTCGGAGGTGTTGTCCATGGTGGATGTCAGCTTGGCTAACATCCTTCTCTCCACCACCTCCTCGATGGAGTCCAGTGGGCAGTCCAGGACAGAGCTGGCTCTCTTAACCAGTTTGTTCAGCCTTTTCCGGTCTGTGCTGCCCCCCATCCAGCACACGATGGCATAGAAGACTGTGGAAGCCACCACAGTGTTATAAAAGGTCCAGAGCAGTGCCCTGCTCATGTTAAAGGACCTCAGTCTCCTCAATAGATGGAGGTGACTCTGGCCCTTTTTGTAGAGGGCATCTACACTGCCTGGCCAAAAAAAAGATCACCACCTGGATTTACCTAAACAAATAGGTACGAGCCTCCCATTGGATAATTTCTGCATGGGTGATTATGTTTCAGCTGGCAAGTGATACAAGGATAGTGACGAACCATCACCTTCGAAGAAAAAATGTGGTTGAAAAAAATCTTGAATGATCATGACCAGCAATCACTTAAATGTGTGGTGAAATCAAATTGTAAAAAAAAAACAACAGGGGAACTCAGGAAAGTAAAAGAATGAAAGTGAAAGTAAAAGAATGTGAATGTCAGTAAATAACAGCATTCAGTCGTCCCCCTCTATTCAGAGAGGAACGTTCTCCAGATTCACAAAAATGGCTTCCTTCACCCCCTGCTCAAACCACCTATCCTACCTGGCTAAAATCTGAACGTTGTTGTCCTCAAAGGAATGTTTTTTGTCCTTGAGATACAGGTAGACTGCAGAGTTCTGTCCTGAGGAAGTGGCTCGGCCATTCACCTGTGAAGCGGCTGTTTAGTTTCCCCAATGTACAATTCTGAGCGTTCTACGCTGCAGTGGAGTGCATACACTACACTGTCCAGCTCGTGTCTGGGTATTTTTTCCTTAGGGTGGACCAGCTTCTGCCTTAAGGTGTTTCCAGGTTTGAAACGTACAGGAATGTGGCATTTGTTGAAAATTCTCCTCAGTTTTTCAGGCACACCAGCCATGTATAGGATGGCCACATTCCTCTTCTTCTGGTCTTTTCCTGTATCATCTGTCTGCCTCTTGTTTCAGCTGCAGAGGATACATTTACTAGAATTACCAGCCAGACTGTATAAGGATCATTTACTGTCCAAAAACTTGATGACATGCTCAAGATTTGTTGATTATATGATTTGTTGATTATTTTGTTAAATTCTGCTGGTTATTTTGTTGATTCTATTAGCTTATTTTCTTTTTTGCTTTATTTATTCAATTTAGTTGCTTTTTTCATTCAGTTTTGCTGATTTGCTTGACTATTGTGTTAACTTTTCCTTCATTTTGTTGCTTATTTTGTTCATATTTGCTCATTTTCTTAATTTACCAGATTATTTGTCCATTCTGTTGCTTATTTTTGTTCACTTTTGTTGTATTGTTGCTTATTGGGTTCATTTTTGTTGGATTTTGTTTGTTATTTTGATCATTTTTGTTCATTTCATTCTTAATTATTAAGGGTCCTAACAAGAGGTGCTAGGAATCTTCTTGAAATTGATGGTTATTCTCATTATCTGCTAACAGAATCTGGATTTCAGAGACTGCAAAACCTGCAAAAAATATAAAAGTTCAGAAATGTGTATTATTATTATTGACAACATGGTGGTGCAATAATAAGCTATTTTGCTTTTTGGCTTATTATTTTAACAATAAAACCTAGAATCAAAAATATTTATATTTGCTCATTTTGTTGCTTTGAGCATATATATTATTTAACCTGTTTATTATGTTCATTTAGCTGATTTTGTTGCTTATTTTATTCATTTTTGTTGATTTATATGACTCGTTAATTTTTTTGCTCATTTTGTTGCTTATTTTTGTTTGTTTTGCATTTTTTGTTTGTTTTGCATTTTTTGTTCACCTATTTATCCATATTTAGCTCATTTTGTTTCTTATGTTATTCCTTTATGGTCATTTACTTGAGTATTTTGTTCATTTTTTGTTCATTTTGCATTTTTTTCCATTTTGTGAGTTTATTTGGTTATTTTTTGTTGCTTAGTTTAATAATATTTGTTATTTTACTTTATTATGTTCATTTTTTCTCTCTTTTTTGATTGTTCTGTTTATTTTTGCTGCTTTACTTGACTGTTTTGTTCATTATTTTTTGTTTGATTTGCATATGCAGTTCACTTTTGTCCATTTACTTGGTTATATTTGTCAATTTTGGCTTATTATTTTGGATCAACAAAGCAGCAGCGCATAAAATGACTGCTCTTCTTCTTCATTCGGATCAAACAATGTAAAAATTCAGTGTAAAAAACACCTCTCTTTCCTCATTGAGGTGTGTGGCCAAATGTAACTGTGTAAATGTATTCTTAGTCACAACAGATATAAATAGAACCACAGATACCTATGATTTTATTGAGATATGACGGATGTGACTCACAGTGTTCCTGGTTGATGTGACAGCGTTACCATCAGTAGGGGGCATTTAAAGCAACTGTAAGATAAGAACGTACAGTAATGCTGCACTGCACAGAGATAAAATGAAGAGACGTCTCACTCTGCCTGTTTTTGCAAACCAATGTCCCTCTGTTGTGTTTTCAATTTTGTTGAAATTAATATTGTATTGCGCAACCCAGGCAAACATTTTACTACATTTTAGAAATCTGCCTTTCCTAATTGTAGGTGTGGGGCCCACATGGACTGTGGAAGTAAAAATGAGCAAAATTATCAAGAAAAGTAAAAAAAAAATGAACAAATCCTTAAGTAAATGAGTAAAAATAAACACAATACTCAAGGAAATGAACAAAAATGAAGAAAAATAATCAAGACAATGCACAAAAACACAAAAATAATCAAGAAAATAAAAAACACCAAAATAGTTAATAACAAAATAATTTTAAAACACACTTCCTAAGAAAATACGATAAGATTAAGTTTATTGCCCCAAAAAAAAAATTTATCTTAGGCTAAAGGCGCCAGACACAGCTTCGTTTACACATGATCGCAAGAATATTGCACATAATATAATTTGGAAGAAGGCAAATGGTAAAAAAGAGTGATAAAAAGTAAGAAAAATTCCATAATAAATAAAATTTTATAAAAACCTAAAAACAATAGTGAACTAAATGATAAATAAAATGCAATCTAAAAGCAAGCATTACTGATTTTAATCAGTAATGTGCAACTCCAGCTGAAGGCTTTTACTGACTGTAACTGTTTAAGAGTTTCATGGAGGAAGGGAGAAATTAGTTTAAAACAAATCAAATAATCAGACAAATGAGGAAAAAGAAAGAAAATATTCAAGAAAATTAGAAAGATTGAACAAAACAATGAAAAAATTAAAGCAAAATGGTGAAGAAAATGATCAAGTAAACAAGAGGAGCAAAAATACACAACAAAACAAGTAAAAATATATCAAATAGTCAAAAAAATGAAAAAGTAAAAAATAAATTTGCAACTATCTGTTATTTAAAATAGGACTATTCCAAAAATAAGTTAAATCTGATGTCTTCTGTAAAAACTAATGTGTGTTTTAAGTTAAATGAGGTTTCCATTTGTCAATTATTGACACAAACAACAACAAATGATCAGATCTCAACAGATATATTGAAAAGGTTTTAGAACAACATAGATATCACCAGTGTCCAAGCCACTATGAATGTCCTTTTAAAACTAAATGGTCCCAAACCAGAGCTCCACAGCTGAAGTCCTTAAAAATGGGGAAAAGATAATCCATCAACAAAGGAACAGGCCAAAACAAAAAGCTTCAGAATGAAAACAGGTCCTCTAACAAAAAGAGAAAAAAGCAGCAGCAAAAAAGAAGGAAAAAAGGAGCAATTTCACCCAAAATGACAGTCCAAGTGCCGTCTAGGCAAGTAGTATACCCCGCCAGCGGGTGAGCAGTCTCAGAGTATAAAGTCAAATCTATACTTTACATCTATTTTTCTTTTATTGTGACATCTCAGGTCCCACACAGCCTCCCTGAGAGCTCTTCTCACATCAGAGTGGCCACACTTTCCCCCCCTCTTTTGTAACTTTGCCGATCAGGGAATTGGCAGAATCCCTGCGATGAACTGGCGGCTCACCCAGGGTATACCCTGCCTTTGCTTCAAATTAGCTGGGATAGGCTCAAGCAGCCCCCCGACCCTTGCGAGGATTAAAGGGAAGAAAATGGATGGATGGCTGGATGGATGGATGGAATTGGCACATGGAGGTGTCTGCTCAGCTGAAGGCAGACAATCAGTTGAACGAACCCTCACCCCACTTCATCGATTAGGACATAGGCAACAGAAATAAAAAAATCACAAGGCAAACCCACACACACGGAGTCTGAAGTGCACATAGTAAGGTACCACCTTTTTCCACTGTATAGCATCTATGTTGTAGTACGACAAATTATTACAATTAAAACAGGCTTTTTAGACACCAAAGTTGTATATCTTCTAAAGTGGATTGGAGGGGACAAATGAACATTTTACTGATGTTAAGGAGGATGAATCCCCCCCATCCTAGCTCACCATATATGTAAATTGAAACTTTTTTTGACTCTAAAAATCCTGCATTTGGTCACTGTTGGGTTCATTTCATTATCTTTGTTATTTGTTCATTTATGTTGATTTGTAGAAGATTTTGTTAATTTTGATTGAACACATTTTGATGGACGCTTTTCTCATTTTGTCACTTGTTTAATTTCATTCATTTGTTTTTTTTTATCATTTTGTTGCTGATTTTTTGTTAATTTTTGTTTAATTTCCTGATTTTTAGGTTTTTTTTAACTTATTTTGTTGCTTTTTTGCTCATTTTGTTTATTTTATTGCCTTCTTGATCATTTTTGTTCATTTTTGTTCAGTTGCTTCATTATTTTGTTCAATTTTACTCAGTTTCTTGATTATTTTGCTTATTTTTTCTAATTTTTGTGTTATGTGGTATATTGTGTATATTATGAATTTTCTACAGTAGTTTCGTCTTTTTTTAGATTGATTATTATGCTCACTTTTGTGCATCCTCTCAATTATTTTCTTCATTTTTCTAATTTTCTTGAGTATTTTGTTTGTTTGTACTAATTTTCTTGATTATTTCGTTCATTTTTTATTCTTTTTTTGGACTATTTTTGTTCATTTTTACTCGATTATCCCCCCCCC
>JAQQAE010007258.1:0-16003 GCA_029823295.1 Pseudamia nigra
CTGTTTTCCTGTGGGGCAATACTTTTAATGGTTTATTAAGTAATGAGTGGTTTACACTATGAAATACTGAGAAAAAGAAAAAAAAGGAATATATTATACAAAGCTATTGAAGTGATCAGTTTGTTAAAGTGGTTCCCACTCCACAAAGCATTTCTTCTAATGTAACAAGGAACACCATGATCCATCTGAGACAACTTATGTCATCAGACAGTCATCTGTTTGGATTACAAGGATGAAATAATGTATTATGCAAAACATTGAATAAAAAAACTGAGAATCCTTAAATGAGCTACCAGTGAATTATCACCAATAAATCAAAAGATAATATATAAACAATAAAATGAGAAACCAGAAGGCAAATTCCAATGCATTACTTTGTTCTAATTAAATATTTTGTAGTTAAAAGCAATGCAAAACATGAAAAGGACCTTTCTTTCATTGGTTAATGAAGAAAGGGCTCCACAATGCTTCAAATATTGCATTCTCTTGCTGTTTTATCTTCATTTTCTTTAAAAGGGCTTCTTTTCTGTCCACTCCCCAAGCAGACGATCTTGAAGTCCGTTACTCATTCTTTGGCAATATGCCTACTGATACAACTACAATATTAAGGAGACACTTAAAGTGACACAGTGTTTGCTGATCAGATGTTCAGCTTACTTGTATCGTTTAATAATCTGCTGAAATCACCTTCACCTGGATTTACATCTTGTTCTGTGCTTTTACCTGCCTGGCCGAGAGTGCATCACCACCATCTATTGTCCTGGAGTGTGACTTCATCACAGTCTGGAGATGTAATAAATCACTTTCACTGTTAGGAAATTTTAACCGTGCTGAGGTGATATTTTGGAGGGCTTGACCCCCATAAAAAGGGGTTTAACAATGCCCATGAGCAACAATATGCATTATTATGTCCTTTTGTACTGCCAGTGTCTGTTGAGTCATGATGGCACCACAACATACTGTAAACATAAAAATGATCTGGCTAACTTGGAAATTGCAGCAAAGCAGGGATGTTAGTACCAGTGGTACCTGGTCCAATAACATGGAAAGGCCATTTCAAACCCATACCTCCAGTGGAAAAGTGGAATTAATGTTGGTTAGTTTAGAAATTGAATCAGCAAACAACTAGCTCCAAGTACAATGTGGTTACAGACTTCATTTAAGCACATAAACATGCAATGAACTTTTAAATTACATATTGTTACGATTCAGTCAGTAGGTGTGTTTTCAGCAAGGGTTTCACTGATATACATATTTGGAGGATGTGGGCATGGTTTTTGAACTCTCTGTCATTCGTATACTGGAGACAGCTGCTTATATGCAATGTGATGAGAAAGAAACACAGACACAGCTGAGACAGCACTTGGAAATTAGGAGATCAGAGAACATTTGGAGAATGAGAGTATCCAAGGAAAATGAAGGAAAATAATGAGAGAACACGTGGAGAATTAGAAGTAAGACAATTAGAATCCAGAGTCTGGAAAGAACAGCTCAAGAGGAACAGCAGAGCTGAGAGAAAATGAACCACATCGACCTGCGGACTGTGAATCGAACGTTTAGTAGCACGCTAACACGGTTTCACTTTTGTATACATTCACCTTGAAAAACTTTGAACAACAGTCAACTAAGAGCAGGCTGGCCATTCCATTAGAACAAAGTACACGGACCGCGGGTGTGATTCGCTGGATCCATCAGAAAATGTGTGGGGTGAGTTCACAGACAACCCTACGCTCTTCTGATAGGTTAGGGATGAACACCTCACCCAGGACTAGTATAGAACACAATTCACGTTCTGTACGTACACGTAGGGTCTGGTGAAGGTTTGGTTGCGGAGGGGCTGTCTTGGTAGCTTAGAGAACTGAATCATAGAGGAGCTAGCTGATCTCGTAACACATATTAATTGCAATTGTAATTTGTCACCGTTTCTGATAATAAATAAGTACCTACATGTAATTACAAAGTTACGAAAATGTCTGACAGCTGAAATTCAACATATTTCTTCTGACAACAGACATGCTCTCTTGCACAGTATTGGTATAAATGTATGTTTTTGGATTCAAAATATATTTTGTTGGACAAACAGTGAAATGGTGAATTTATTCCTTATCACACTTCCAAAGTACACTTTCCATGTTCTATTGTTATTCTAAAAGTTAAGCTTACACCAGCTGAGACTGCCATAGTGCTATACGGATGTGTGTGTGTGTGTTAAGGAGACATCTGGGATGAGGCATAAAGAGGCCGATAGCTCCTGTGTGAGAGACAGAGAGCAAAGACACCAGAGCTAGTTTAAGTATATTTAAGGACACCATAAAGAGAGCTGGACCTCTTCCATCTAACTGAAATATTGTTGTTGTTGTCCCTAGTTAGACCTCTATACATTTCCCTTTCTAATAATTCCATTCATTTCTGGTCTTTTTTTTCTATAGGCCAAGGATAAAATTTATGGAAAATGGTGGCCAATCATTCCTATTGACAGATGCACACTAGCACTGAAGCAGAAAAACAAGTTTACTTCTGCGTTACGTGACCCACTGCACATGCTACGAATAGTGTTTGACCCACCGCCCACGCCCACGCCTTCTCACTGGACCAATGGCTGCTCAGCGGGGCTGGTGATGTCACAAATTCTACAACAAATTAAAACATCTCTAACCACTGTGCTGTAAAAACTGATCATACAAATAGTCATCTGTGACCTTTTCAGAAGCTCTAGGTGTCCAGTCTGCTGTTTTACAGACAGTTATTTTTTCCTCGCTGTGTCTATGGGGAACAAACTGTCTGAGCTGGAGTGTCAGGCTGTCGATAGATATCAGGTGTTTAAATTTAAAGCTTTTAAAGAGTTTTTGAAGATCATTTTCACCTACTTTAAAACTCAGTTTTGAATAGTTGGTCTATAAAATCTTTACTGAAAGTAAACATGAAAGATAAGATGTATAATAACAAAGCCTCTACTTACACCCCTCATTGTGTAAAACAGAATGTACTCATTTGCAAATCTCATAAACCCACATTTTATTCCCAATAGAACATAAAGAACATATCACATGTTGAAACTGAGACATTTTACTATTTCATGGAAAATATTAGTTCATTTTGAATTTGATGGCAGCAACATCTCAGCAGCATTTTGAAAAAGTTGGAAAGGGGGCAACAAATGACTGGAAAAGTAAGTGACACAAATCAAAAACAACTGGAGGAGCATCAGGTCAAAGGTCAAAACTGGATGCTGGTGATCTTCAGGCCCTCAGGATGCACTGCGTTAAAAACAGACATGAAATCATTGCACAGACTCAGGAAGACTTCTAGATATCACTGTCTGTGACACACTTCACGTGCAATAAACAAATACAAGTTAAAGCTTAATCATGTAAAGAAGAAGACATATGTGAACACCATCCAGAAACACTACTGTCTTCTCTGGACCAAAGCTCATTTAAAATGCTCTGAGGTATTCATCTGACCACAGAACAGTTTTCCATTTTACCACAGACCATTTTAAATGAGCTTTAATCCAGAGAAGAACAGGGTTGTTTTATCACCCACCCAAATGAAGTTGGGGGGGGGGGGGTATCGTGGAGAGTTCTGTTCATACATATCTACCCAAAATAACCAAGCATGGCACATGTGTAGTCTGGACAGAGGGAAGGGTTACTATGGGAACTACCATGTGATTTGCACATTAAATAGGTAACAGTATAAACAAATTAAAAAAAAAACTTATTATGTGATAGATTAGACTCCAGGACACCCCTCACTCATCAAATGACCTCGACTTTGACCTTGAAGATCGGTAGGGTCTAACATTATTGCACTTTGACATACATACATTTCTAATGTAGGTTTAAAATGTCATGTACCCCTGGGTTATTGATGCTGCTGATTGAAATGTGTTGTGACCTTCAGGGTAAAAATTCAAGGTCATGGTGCATTTTAAAATCGGGCAGGGGGGTTGCAGTTTCACAGCTTCTCTAGTTTTACATAGCTCACACATTAGCATTCACAAATAAACACAGACACAAAAATGATACAGGAAAATCATAAAAATGAAAAAAAAAAAACCCTAAAGATACAAATTTCCAAAACTGAGGCTCAAAACATTACTGAAATGTCTGTACTGATGAATTGATATTAAACTCGTTAGCGATAAAACTGCATTGAAGACATTTGAAGTCCTTTTAAGGACGTGTCTGTTCTGTTGGGCATGGCTGATGGCACACCACTTTGCCCTGTGGCTCACTCGTCTGATTAAGGAAAAGAGGTTTTTGTGGTCATGGCATCTGGCAGGGTCAGCCCACATGTAAGAAACAATGCTGTATACATTCTCCAGCTCAGAGCAAACAGAGAAAGACGCTCCTACTGGACGTTACTGAAAGAACCACATGAATGCAAACAGACCCAGCACTGCAGAGTGGACCCCTGAATGAGGGGTCCTGTTTGATTTAATCCCAGCAATGTGCCCTGCACCTCACGCACACACAGATTTCACAGGCATTACGCGGGGCCGCTATTTGCACTGAGGCTATAGCACAACGCACAGAGGTAACCCACTGGGGATGCCAAAGGTTTGGATTTTCCCATGATAGCAACCTCTCTCACTGGATAGAGGGTGAGTAACCAGGAAGGAATCCTTTCCTTTTCAGCGGCCACTGAAAGGAGAGCTGTGAAATTGTCTGAAATTTCACTGTGTGTAAATAGAGGTAGAGGGGGGAAATGAGGGACCCTGCCTGGGTCACAGTGAACTGCTTCTCTGCACTCTTTCTTTACCTCTTTTTCTCCATCCATACTTGCTCCTCCTCCCTTTTACACTGCCCTCTCCTGTCTCAAATTAATTTTCTTTCTGCCTGTCCCCTTCCCTACTGTGAACAAGTCCCACACTGTGAAGACACAGGAGCAGCTTTGCACCCTATTCTCAGATGGCATTAATTAGTTTTGAGGCTGTTTTCATAGAGACAGATGTAAAATGTTTGAATAATGACTGTGTTTCAGAGCAGAATTTTCAAAAGTTCAAGGGTGGAAAAGACACCTGTCAAAATAAATCGCCGTGCTAGATGTGCATCTAACTAATGTGACAGGAGTTCTGAAAAGTGTGAATCCACGTGAGTTAAAGAATCTGAGTCGTCCTCTGCTTTGAGAGGGCATGACCACACACTGGAATGTCCTGAAACTTGTTGGTGGTTGCTAGGTGACAGCTTCAGCTCGTGTTAGCACGCCATGTGAATGAGGAAAGGGTAACTAATGTCCTCACCCAGTGACACGCTCTCAACAGACTGCTCTTGTCCAGCTAAAAAAAAAACAACAAAAAAAAAACATTATACTTCTTCATCAGTGCAGTCAAATACACTGCACTGCACAGGATGAATAGCACAAATACTCAACATGTGTTGTCAAATGTTTTCCAAAGAGAAGAAACACTCACTATCTAATGGACTTCAAAGCTGGGAAAACAACATGGAAGAGCACTGTCACTTCAGACACTTGTTCATCAAATCAAAGTGTTTTAACAATGAATTGAAATGGATGGTAAGTCTGAACATTGAGCAGAAAAAAATAAACAAAAGAAACAATAAAAACAGATATAAAACAGGTAGAAAAACGTATATAAAACCATCAAACGTGAAAAAAACCCTCAAAGAATAGAAATGGGTCTTTTAAGAAGTTTTATATCTGTACTAATGTGGAGGGGAGAGGCATTCCACAGTGCTGGGGGCAATAAAAGCAAAACTGAACAAAATCTGAGCAAAATGACTTAGAAAAGATCTATGAACAAATCCAGTGAAACAAAAACAATTAAGTAACGCCTGTATGAAGAAAACAATCCATAAAAAGAACAATATACTGTAGTGACTAAAATAGTCACAGAAATGTACAAGGACAATCAAAGAAACCAGGGAAATCGACAATATTCAACTAAAAAGCCAGAAAAAGGATCAAAACAATGCTTTGGTGTATGTGATATGGGGGGGGGGGTATTTCCCACATTTCCAATGAAATCTAATTTATGCATACACAGGCTACTTAAAACCTCCCAATGAAACCAAGTAGCTGTTAGTCAGGGCTATTCTTCAGTCTGTGAGCTTTTCCGCTGCCTGTGCAGAAGCTCACTCATCTAGATTCTTGATGGTTCTAATGTTTCTCCTGTTTGCTTTAAAACATACATTTGTGTCAAATGAATGCCATTATAATCAATCTCTCCACCAATGTCACAGCCAAAGACAAAACCATCCACTACGTCTTATGAAACTACTATTTACCATCAGAGAAACGGGCTGCTAAATAACCACTCTGTCTCATGATGGGGAGCATAATAAGGTGCCCCCACTGCTCAGTTTAGTCCTTTAAATGCATTTAATTCTTCCTAACGAAAAAAGTATGGCAAGGGATACGAGAAATGACTCGAATTAGAGTGGTGCGCCACAGCTAAATCATATTTTAGTGCACTTACAATACCCCTAAAAGCCTAGCTGATATGTCCTCTCAGAAAGACTGATGGCTCATGGGAGTGTGTGGTAGAAAGAACAGCTTGGGCCTGCTCATTGCAAACCTTTAAACCAACCTAAAATAGCAGATGCTCATGCTAAAATGTTCCTTCAAAGTGCCTCTGCCATCACATTTTCAGGCAAATGCTCACAAGTCTGTGTCTGAGGAACCTCTATCAATTTTTGTGAGTAGAACTTGGCTTCAAAGATGAATGCAATGGGTGCATTTTAGATTCCATCGAATGGACTTTTTTTTTATTCTGAAGACTTGATAAGTGCAGAATATATTCTTAATGTGTCAACGTACTCAAATACAGTGAATTCTGAGCCTTAAGTGCACAGGGTCTTCAGTTTTTATTTCCATGGGCCATGTCAGATTTGACAAATGCCCATAACATCCGAAAAACACACAAATTACCACATAAATAGGATGAATGTCACCTGTGCAAGTGCATCAAATAGAATGCTAATAAAGTGTGCACTCTATAGGGGTTTCAAACTAAAAATTGCTTCAAGGTAATGAAATATTACTATTATTTTTATATCATAAGAATTGCAATCATAGTCAATTTTCAATTCAATTCAATTTTCTTTGTATAGCGCCAATCATAATCGAAGATTATCTCTAGGCGCTTTACAATTCAAGGCTGAGACCTCAAGAGTATACTGAGAGTAAACCCAACAGAACCACTGAGAGCAAGACAAGAACAACAGGGGGGAGGAAAAACTTCCTTTGAGGTATAGTAAGTTCTTAAGCCTCATAAATTGATGCTATGAGGTAAATGATATTGTTACAAAGGATGGATAGATGTAAAATATGTAAAGTTTACTAGTTACTGCAAGTGGTTTATTGCATGATTTGAATTCTCTTTAATCCTTATTGACTTTACTCTTTACTCTGGCATGTGGACATCAACATAGGCCTATTTATTGTAAATACATTTCACCAAAGTGTTTAATTATGCAGTTCCTTTAATGACTCCAGCTAATGTCAGTTAATACACTGGTTACTTTTTTATGTTTTCTGCCATCATGTCAAGTGGTGCTGAAATCAGATTTACATTTTTGCAGTCGTCACCCTATTTCTGTACATTTGCTTCCGATGGAAAAATGAATCAAAAGATGAACTCATATTTCCAATTAAGTACTTACTTGATAGTGCTTAGCTGCGGAATATTTATCCAGTGGTTTTGAAGTTGAATTGAGTGTTTTTTTTTTCTTCAAAGAGGAGTCTGTTCAATGAGAGCTGTTCCATTAAATTGCAACTACTGGCTATGGGCTGTGTGATGTGTGTGGAGCTCATGATGCTTGTTTGTTGTTGCATGTTAAGTGTCACTGCCAACTGCTAACAAAGTTTGTTATTATCATCCAAATTGTGATTTGGTTATTTAATGCTCTGATAGTTACAGATTCCCTCAGTGAGACATGTCCTCAGTGTGTTTGTGTGATGGCCACATCAGCTTGACTTTAATCCACACTCCTCCTCTAACTTCTGATATGGTTATTTTGCCTGCTCTTATCTGAAGAGTTGTTCTCTATAACAACATTTTTTTAAGGCAGGCATTAAGAGGCTTAGCGGCAGTGCTGCTTTAGCAGCCAAAAGGTCACTTTTGCAAATTGGGTTCATTAATCTTCTAGTGTATGGCAGCCCCAATGGGACACTCTTCATACACAGGCACAGATTAAAATGGGAAAAGCGCTCATAGATTAGCTTGAAAAAAGAAACTCTTGGAATGATAAAGACTCTTCAAACGAAGTAGAGACTTGGCTCTCTAAAGTCAGATTGCCAGTTTCACTCATATGGGGGGGGGGCATATGAGCCTGGAGTGGAGTTTGACTGAGCTATGATTATACCATCACAGATTATTATAGTTAGGCATTCCTCTGACCCAGTGCATGACAGAATCTCTCACTTTCTTTTTCTCTCAGTTTTTTTCTCCAGATCCTTGGTTTGGGGCCAACTCTCCTGCAGCTCAGAAACACCTGCTCAGACATCAAGAAATAATATGAGACTCTAGCTGGAGCTGCACAGTAAAGGTATGAAAAGGCATCTTCTAACAGCAGGGTGCAAAGATACTGCCTGGCTTCAGTGTATTACCTCAGGCACGGTGACATCACTTTGCTGAAATACAGCCCAAAAAAGGCAAAGAAAGTAAAACAATGGACTCAGAAAGCACTTAAATTGTGCTGTAGATGAACTAAAATGAAATACAACAGCAGGGAAAAGCAAGTCTGTGTTTTCACTTTCACATCAGTTGTTATGCTTGATGAAGGACTTCATGCTCAAACATGCAAAACAATTTAGTGTAATATGTGGCCACCAATAAACAATGATTTGTGAATCATATTTAATGACTCTTACAGAATTTGAAAGTCAACACTTTCCCTTCCCTAAATAAAAGAAAACTTAATGATGAAGTCTGTAACATTTCTCCGTAAAGTGACCTAACTCAATATATAGTCTCACCCATTTAAAATCCTTCTGTCTGTCAGTGTGTTGATGTATTTACTGTAGCTGTACAGACCCCCCCCCCATCCCCTCTACCTGCATTTTGCTTCCTTTTTGCTACGGTTTGATTTTTTCTTCTCCATCCACCTTGGGGTGGAAACCCCTCATAAGTAATTGTATTCACAAGACAAACACAGAGGTGATATGTTTTGGTTGGTTGAGTTTTACGATGCAGTGTCTGAGGTTATGTGTGCTATAGTGTTTCAACAAAAGTACCAGAAAATCGGCATCTGTTTGTCTGCTTTACAGTTTTCGTCTGTAGCTGTCCTTGACCAGAAAGTAACATACTTGATAGTGTTTATATATTTCTCTGCATTTTTGGTTCCATGTGTACATCACATGTTATTTCCTCTTAGAAACAAACAAATAGTCTAAAGAAACATAAGCTTATCTTTACTACAATGTAATTTAATGTTATAATTTCTGTCAAAAAATTTATAAAAGTAACTTGAATTAATCTCAAATCAAAAAATTGACTAAAAGATTAAGGAATAATGGTAGAGATTGAACCTACACATAAGTCAGCACTACACAGTAAATATGATGGTGCTCAGATTAATTATTCTAATAAAACTTACCCAACTGTATTAAATCTTTACTGCTCAATAAAAGTAAAGCACATCATCATATGAGCACAGTGAACTGCACTGCACAGAATAAGAGTGAACATATCTACGCTGTACATGCTAATTATCACTGTTGTGAACCCGAGCGTTCCCACAGAGATGTCCATGAGTGGCTTGGTAAATTAGATTTAGACCTACTAATAAACTTAACCAAAATTTCATTCATCTATTTTGTTTTGACAAACCATTTTCATAGTCCAGATGGTGTTGTGTGTTTTCAGTCTCTGTTCTGCCATCATGACGCTTGTTAATAATTGATGTCTCATAAATGACTTATCAGGCCCTTCTCCCCACATCCATTCTTCCAGTTTCTTCTGTTTCTATGTTATGGTGCCTTACACGCTATGGACAGGAGGTGTTTGTCTGCTAGGCTGATGAAAATGCTTCACATCTATACAACTATAAAATTCCAACTGGGTAATAAATGGTTTGTTTTGTTTTGTTGCTTGTGGTAATGCTTCTGTTAGACTGAGTATAGTTACAACACCTGGACATCAAATGGTGTCAGGCTAATGTCTTTTCTTTGCACATTATAAAACCCTGGGGATTCGGGCTAGGACAAACTAGTCATCACTCACATGCTGAAAATTATTCTCCTCTAAACATTGTCATTAAGGAGAACTTTAAAGGCCCTAATGAAACTAAACTCATAAAGACTTCCTGTTATGATCAGCAAAGGTTCAGATGGGATTTGATGCATTTCACATACACACAAGCACACACTTGCTCAGAATTCGTATTTCATATTCTATCCACTGGGTGTGTAATGACTCCCGTTATTAAAGTGGGTAATTGTCTTACGGCGGTACTGCGTTATTGGATCCAGGCGCAGTTCAGCAGACACAGTCAGAGGCAACTGGATGTAAAGTTGCTGAGCAGTGAAATGGGGAGCAGGGCTGAGCAGACACACAGAAGATAGTATCAGCATCAAAGGGAGATGCTAGCATTGTGCTGTCTGACCCTTGTTAATGGCACCCAGCCCACCTGTTACCCTATCCCCCCTGGGACATTTCACTGGCTCTGTCTCTTTGCCTCCTGGAACCAGACACTCAGCTTTCTAGAAAATCTGATAAAGGCTCTGCACAGAAATGTCCCTTTTCCACTGCTGGTATGAGCTTCATTTGCATGGCATCAGCACTACTTTCTACTACAATACTACAGTAGACTGGACCAGGTACTGAGGACGACTAAGGAAGATTATGTTGGCACTATGCTTTGCTGCCGTTCCAAGCAGGCAAAGGTTATATAAACATGATGTAAAATCATGCAGATCACTGACTAGTCAATCGATAATCACATCAGTACATGTATGTTGCATCATGCCATACAGTAGGTCATCAAGCCGGGGAGCGGGAAGTCTCTGAAAATGTCAGACACAAGTACCCCATGAAGCTCTGTCTTAAGGCCAGCGTATCATTGGTATTTCGCTGTGGCGACCCCTGAGGGGAGTAGCTGAAAGGAGAAGAAGAAGAAGATATGTGCGATTTCAAACCTGATTCAGGCCTGATTGGCAGTTGTGAGTGCCCCCAACATTCACAAGCAACTGTGGCCAGAGATTGTGCCTCACACTCCCTGCTGTTTTATGACTGACCCAAACAGTCAGAGCCTCAAATCATGCCTCGGATGGGTGGCAATGGCATCTTCTCTTTTTTTCTCCTCAATGTGCCTGTGCAGCCACAATCCAGCAGCAGGAAACAGAGAGTTAAATAAAGAAGGAAGCAATAAATGTTACAAAATAATACATATTGGAGCCAATAAGTTAGATCTGGCTAAAAGTTTCCATATAGCCAAACAGGCACAGGCATTTAAATGTAGTAATATTAGAGCCCCATGGCTGTGTGTGTGACAGAAAGTAGATGCACCAGGTGCCGCTCTGAAGGGAAGTGAAAAAAGAAACAGGAAAAAAAAGAGGGGGGGGCACACTATTTCTGTCTAGAATTGATCGGAAGTGGACGTCGGAAAACATTGTGTACACTGGATTCACATGTGACGAAATGGTCGCACGGTGTACTATAGCATCATGTTGACACATTTCTAAAATCACACAGTGTATGCTGGCCTTTACAGTCAAAAATTTCTTCCACCAACATTGTTGCCTCACTTGTGGCTCCTGCAGCTACACTGAAGAAATGCCACTATATGTTCACATTGTGTCTTCTTAACAACCAAGCCTGCTTAGATGATAGTATACCATCAGTGGGATCAAATGCATTGGTGCTAAAAGCAAGCAGCGTCGAGTGAAACTGACACTATCAATGGAAAGTGTCACCAGATTTAGATCAAAGATGCCAAGTCCAAATACACAGATGTGTATGTGTGACTTGTCTGCTGAGACAGATCAGGTTCAGATCAAAAGCTAATGGCAAATCCTAAAACTTGTTCAAAGTTCTACTCAAAGAGCAGGTCATTATTTACAGCAAACAAAGCTGCTCTTCTTTCTCAACAAAGATACAGTTGGTCAACATGACTTTTTCTGTTTCTCTTCTACAGTTTGTTTTTAACGGAGCTCTAATCTCTGCCTGCCGTATCTGTCAGTGGGCTGCTGATTCAATATTTGTTTACTATTCTGTTTCACATCTCAGTCATAATTTGTGTTGATGTCACCTTTGCAATTTTCATACTCTAATTTGAAGCCACTCACAGCATTCATTCAGAACAAAAGACAATGAGGATTCAATGAGGAGCTACCGAATCAAAATGCATTGTCATGTGTTCCTCTCCGCATCAAAGTATCACAGGTAGTCAGATTAGGGTAAGATGTAGAAAACATTTTCTAAAAAACAGCAAGTGTGCAAAAAATGAGTAAACCATTGCCTCTGTGAACTGCTATAACTATCAAGGATGTGCAAGTTCAGTGTACAGTTGAAAAAGTAGGATATGAAACCTCCACCAAGGCCCCACATTCCAGAAATTCAACACTTTATTACTGCAGAGAAAAAGTGTACAGTACATAAAAATAGGGTTCACAAGAAAATACAACTCTTCTAGATGCCAGGGCAAGTATTCCTTAAAGGTTCCTCGTGCAAAAAGGAGCTAAAGGTAAAGATCATGGCCATAATTCTTAATGGATTCTTAGAATTATGTGGTTTCTAAATATTTTAGAGTAAATTCTAGAAAAGATAAAAGTGATTCATAACACATCTTAACCTGTGAAGAGCCCCTAAGGTGGAAAATTGTTAAGAGGAGTGAGAAGACTTTAAGAGGTTTGAGAGTTTTTGAAGCAAAAAACAAAATGGACAAAAAACTAAGAGGATGAATGACTGCAGTCAATAAAAACCAAGACTAAGACAAACACTGATTATAGCAGTAAAAATTATTTATTTCAGTGAAATCTGAAAAGCTGAAAGAAACAAGAATATCACCAACACTACAATGAAAGTTATCACTTTGTTTTTTTTTTTTTTGTTGCTTTCCTCCACTGTTAATGGTTCAGATTGAACAAGAATAAAATGTCTTTGTACAACATGGATCTTTAATAAACATAACTGTGTTATTGCTGTTAATAATTCTTTTTTCAGATTGTATAAATCAAGCTTTAACTGAAAATTTTGTAACATGTAAAACTACAAACTAAACATTGTCCAAACTCAAAGACTCAATAAATAAGATGAATGAAATGTCAAAACAATGATATCCAAGACGTGTGGTTTTCCTTTTGTCGACTGGACAGGAAATTTGGTTTGAAGGCGTTTCACTACCTATCCAGGAAGCTTCTACAGTTATTTAGAACTACAGTAGATCACTCGTACACTGTACTATGGCACTATGATGTGCAGATGACGGAACGCACAGCGCACACTGAATTTGTGTGCGTTTACAGCACACAAATTCTGTGTACTAAAATGTGTACTATGCCTTCATGTTCAGATGTTTCTAAAATAGCACAGTGTATGCCAGCCTTTAGTCACTCTCAAGCAAAACTCCTTGCTAAAGATTTTTAGCCAAAGATAGGAGCACCCTAAGAGGATTCTAAGAATCTTTAGGAATGTGGCCCCTGGTTGTTATTTTCTACAGGAAATATAAAGAACAGGTTGAACCTGCTTGCTCCAAACTTTTAAACCAACCTAAAAATCTAATGCTGAATATATTCTGAATTTGTCATTCCATATATGAACAGTTTTTACTATCTAGCCAAAATTAAATAACATTTATAATGCAACATTTGGCTTTAAAATAGTACACCATTCCCCTGAAAGCCTGGCTGATACTGTATATTCCCTATGAAACAGACTCAAATAAATGTGATTGATGCCCAAAGTAGGCAATTATAAGTATTACATTTCAAAATTTGCGATATTCTTTTAAATACTGTATGTGCATGTCCACTGAATGTGCTGACACCATGCCAAAAAACTATGCCCTATCTAGCACCTTTACTGAACTTGGACATCCACCAGAGACCCAAAGGAAGCAACGTTTCTCTCTGTAACTCAAAGAAAAAAACCTTATATTGTCACCTTTCTAGATCATTTACTAGATTTTTTTTTCTGTATAGTCACAAGACCACTATTGTGCAGTTCATTTTATGACTTATTTTGAGTAAATCACAATCACTTTTACATTTTGAAATTTTACTGTATTCGCACCAGCTCACTGGACAGAAAGAAAGTATCAATTGAACATGAGGTGGAGCCTTGTGTGCAGCCTCTGTGTCTCCAGTCTGTGTCCAGCGTCTTCTGCTTCACTCAGTCCAGGTAGAAGGAAACGCACATGGTCCGAATTGGATCTGATTCATGTGACCTTCACGTTACACAGATTCTTGACTATCTTCATATCTTTACCACTTTTGTGAGTCATATAAAACAGTGGATAAAAGTCAAATGGTTCATCGTAATTATTGCTGCTCATAGGAATCAATCTTATTCCAGAACACAAAGTAACAAATAAAAACGCAGCTTTTTCTTCCAATCAAGTCTTTTTCCTCAGTCATCAGTGATCATGATCACAGCAACACTGGAGTGACCTCTCCAGGGTGCAGGCCTGGGTGAAGGTTATGGAGATCCTGGGGTACCCAGTCGTCAGAATCCCCCTCTCGGCCTTGCTGGCATTATCCAATGGAGAGGACGAGCCAATACAGTTGGTGTCAGCTGCAGGAGTTGCTGAAAGGTGTCACAGTGTTCAAACAACCGTCTTAGGGGCTCCACTCCACATTTTCTGTCATGGTTTACTTCCCTTGCCTTTCCCAAACCAATGGCAAGTCACAAGGCAGTGGCACTCGTGTCCCTGAGCGAGGGGTCCTAACCGGGTCAGCTGAGCCCGGGTCTCACGTAGGCAAGGTCAACACTCCCTGAAGTAGCGTCAGTGGGCTACCCACTACCCCAGACACACAGAGCACATAATCTTTTCACTTTGCCACATGTCGTTAAGTCCACATGGAGGTTGACATGCATGGACTTCCGAAAGCCAGGCCTGGGTCCCACATTATTCTAATCCTCACCTGGGGACCCCTTCCCTAATCCCAGGTCATTTGTATATTTCCACGGTGATGGTCCTGGTGTCTGTTGAACGTGTCCTGTTCATCATAACGTGTTGCCCTCAGGATGTGTGACATGTCAATATGCAATATTTGGGACATGAACAGACATCAGTAATGAATCTTAGGTGAAAATGTGTTACTTTGCCATGCAATAGCTGTGTTCTGTTTAACAATAATCATGACATATAAACAACACTTAAAAAAATCTAATGCTGTGTGAATTGACATCAGTTTGTAAAGATTTGAACTCCATAATTCAATATTATATCATTGTCTTTCAAAACTGTTTTCTGCAATTAGAATAGAATAAAATTGATTTATCCCTTTACAGGAAATTTGTGCGATCAGCTCATTCAATAGGCATGAAAGATAATAGCGATAAGACGTATTCATTCTTCGAATTATTGTTTAAGTTACTTATCATGTGTAATATTTTCAGAAATAAATCTGTGCATTTCCTGTACACAGACTTTGTTCATTGGCTCATGCTCTACTGTTCCCCTTGACTTCAATCCATTCAGCAGACAGGTTGTGGAATCATTGTGCTGACAAGAAAACGCTAACTAATACACACAGGTACAACCATTTATGTTTGTGTGTGTGCATACATGTGTGTATGTGTTCATTAAGCCATGCCCCTGGATCACTGTCTTCTGAATGTCTATTACAGGTAGTTCCTGTGGCTTTGTCCAGTAATGGAAGTAATGCATTATAATACTGTAAATCAAAATCAACAAAATAAGCCCTAAATCAACAACAAGATGAAAAAATTAACTAATAAAAATATGATATTAATAATGAATAAGAAATACATTTTTTTATATCCACAAAATTAACAATATAGTCAAGTAAATGATCAAAACCAAGAAAATTAGCAAAACTAAGCAAAACAGTGAACATGATTAGGACAAAA
>JAQQAE010007259.1:0-16002 GCA_029823295.1 Pseudamia nigra
CCCTCCGTGAAGCCATCTTCACCACTTGGAGCAACATTCCCACTAGCCTCCTGGAAACACTAGCATCAAGCATGCCAGAACGAATTTTTGAGGTGATTAACAAGAATGGAACAGCTACTCATTACGGAGTCCTTTTTTGAAAATTTGATTTCTATTTTAGTGGGTTTTTGAGTTTTTTTGAGATGTGGTCTTAAACTTTTATCAGCTGATGAACAGCCCATTTCAGTGTAATGGTTGTTTGCAATAAATAGCTTACTCAAAATTTTTTCTTGTCTCACTCCCATTTCGTCTTTTTTGCATTTTGAAGCACTACTTAGAACCTTCCAACAGTGCAAAATGTACAGTACATTCTTGCAATTTTTCAACTGGTCTTAAAATTTTGATCAGGAGTGTATATCGACTGACAATCCTCAGAGGGTTGGGGGAATTTTATTATGACAAAATAACCCAAAAAGCAGATTCAATACCTGTCAAATGTGAACAACATTCACAAAGTTGTAAATGCTTGTGGGTTTTTGTACTACTGTGGTCAATGCTGTAGTCGTGGCTTTGAGTCTACTTGCCTAATTAAAGAAAAAAAATGCACTTATCACTCATTTAAAAACATCAAGCCAAACATGCAAACTTAAACTAACATAAAAATACAAAAAACATCAATTTCTGAACTTGTCCTAAACCAAGGATCTGCATCCTGGCGCTCCAGGGCCACTTGATAATGAATCAGAATGAACAAAATAAACACTGAATCAAACAAAAAAAAAATCTGACAAAACCCAAGACGATAATCTACAAAGTGAAGAAAATAATCAAGATCCTACAAGATTTAAAAATATAACTGACAAAATAATAAATAAAACAAACAAAATAATCAAGTATATGAGCAAAAAACAGAAAATGAACCATAAAACCTAAAAGATTACATAAGCTAAAACTGAACCAAATGATCCACAAAATGAACAAAAATGAGGAAAATCAACACAACTCAACAAAACCATAAAACTCTAAATAAAAATTATGAAGAAATGCACAAAAATAAAGAATATTGAAACATGGGAACAAATATGAACAGAATAACAAACCCGATGAATAAAAATGAATGCAATAATAAACAAACTGGTTTTAAAAATGTGGTAGATAAATGGCTCAGCTATTTTTAATGGTTCTAGAAACGAACCCGTAATGGCTCCTTAGATTGTAAAGGTCGCCACCCCCGTCCTAAATCTTTAATGTGCAGCCTTTTGCAATGACACACCTGTAATTGCAGTGGCTATCGTTACATTTAGGATTGTGATATGAATAATCGCGCAGCCCTAGTTAGTTATTAACAAATGTCAAGACAAATATTCCATCAGGTTTATGGATCATTACTTTATTTGAGTCACTTCAGTCTCAGCAGCAGGAGGGACGTCATCGAACGTGGCTGCTCGTGACTACTACTAGGCCCCGTGTTTCATTAATTATCATCATGCTCGATCTTCTCAAGCATGAAAGTGAATTTCAAAAACTTTATGTTCCACACAGACAGATGAAGAGATGAATGAAGTTTAAGTCGGAATACTTCTCCCCTGCAGCGACATCAGACGGCACAGATGTACTTCATTTAGTAACCACCAGAGCACACTGCATCCCCGCCGCCAGCAGCCACGGGTTCAGTTCATTAGACTTCAAACATTAGAGGAATAATTTACGTGTGCAAGTGATGCGGAGTATAGACATGATGAGCAATGGATTCACAAAGTAGGAACTGGTAGAATCGCTCTGATGGCATCAAGATGTTAAATCAAGTATGAGTAGGACCAAAGGAGGCTGAACATTTTGTCTCATTTTTGGTTCATTTCATCTTGTGGATTTTTTTTAGCAAATTCATGTTCATTTTTAGAAGATTCTGTACAACTTGTGCAACTACATCAAAACAAACTAAGTTCAAATCAACTGCCTTTTTCATTTTAAGTTCATTTTGCCGACTTGTTTCATTTCATTTACTTGTTTCCTTAAGTTTCTTGATTAATTTGTTCATTTTTGTGCATTGTCTTGATTATTTTATAAATTTGATTCATCTTCTAAATTTTTTTTTGTCCGTTTTGTTGCTAATTTTATTCATTTTTCTTATTCGGTATATTTTTTACTCATTTTATTTATTTTATTCTATTCTTTGTTATTGTTGATCACTTTCCTACTTTTCTGGATTATTTTGTAGCTTATTTTCTCAATTTTTGGTTATTTTTCTTAATCATTTGGTATATTTTCACTATTTTGTTGCTTATTTCTCATCTTTGTTCAGTTTCTTCACAATTTTGTTCACTTTTGCTGATTTTCTTGACTATTTTGTTTGTTTCATCATTTTTATGGTTATTTTGTTCATTTGTGCACTTATTTTTTCATTTTATTGAGTATTCTTTTTTTAACTAATTTTCTTAATTTCTATATTCATTTTTAATTATTTTCCGAATTATTTTGTTCATTTTTTTCTCATTTTCTCAATTATTTTGTCACCAATGTTCAGACAGAATCTACATCCTTGATAAATGCACTATTCTCACCCAAAAAAGTGACCTTATTCTGTTTTTTCTGTGCACCTGAGGCTCAAATTAAGAGCTTTGAAACTGGATCAGTGAGTTGCTTTGGATCTCTTAAGGTTAAACATTCAGGCTTTGCCTCAACATGATGAAACGTAAAGGGAGGAAAAAAGCTAAGGTGGAAATACCAAGATGAACATTTTTTCCTGTGAAAAAAAAAAAGTTAAAGATAGTGATTTTGTTTTCGTATGAGTCATACTCCAGATACTGTAGAGAGAGAATAAAGAAATGAAGTAGAGAGCTGGAGAGAAACACACCATGATCTAATACAGTGCTTCTCCACTGGTGTCACCTTCTGACCCATATTTTCCAGTGGCTATAAAGTCGAGACCCGCTTTTATCGAAATCAAACTAAGCGGAAGTGTTTTTCCATAGGCCAGTAAACATATATTTATATACATATGTGTATTTGGAACAAAATATGCACATATTTAACTTCCAATAATACAAAATGAACAGAATAATTAATAAAATGGTCAAATTATCTGTAAAATGAAGAACAGAAGACAGACAATTAACAGAAACTTAAAAAAATGAACAAAATATTCCTCAAAACGGATCAAAATTGACCAAAAAAAAAAATCCAGCCAATGAATAAAAAATGGCAAATACTGAAGAAAACGAACAAAAATGATCAAACGTGAACAAAATCCAGATGAACAAAAATGAAGACAAATAAAAAATAATAACAAAAAAGACAAAAAAAATGTATATATAATAAAAAAGTTAACAAAATATCCAAAAAATAAACAAAATTATCAAAATGAACAAAACTGAATTCAACTAACTCAACAAATAACAATGTACAACATACAGCCATGTAGGTAAAAAATGAAAATGAAAAAGGGCCAAAAATGTAAAGAAACAAACATCAACAGTGCATGGTGCTTACAGTGGATATAAAAAGTCTACACACCCCTGTTCAAATGCCAGGTTTTTGTGATGTAAAAAATTGACACCAAGATAAATAATTTTACAACTTTTTCCACCTTTAGTGTGACCTATGACCTGTACAACGCAATTGAAAAACAAATTGAAATCTTCTAGGGACGGTGAAGTAAAAATAAACAAACTGAGATAATGAGGATACACAAGTGCATTTGTACAACTAGTTTTATTAACTGAGAAAAGCTCTTCCCAAATTGGGTGAAAAATAGAGTTGTGCTTTATTAAATCCCATGTAAAGCTGTGAATGTACTTTATAACTAATCACATCTGCCCATGACCCACCAGTTGAGATCTCAAACTCATTCCAAATATTGAGAACAGGTCAAGGAAGTTACATAGCAGCCATTTAAAAGACCACAACAAACATGTCTGCTCCGTTTCTCAACTGTCCTTTGTCTCTGTGAAGTGATTAATTTTATTTTTCAAAACCTCTGATTTGCTTAGACAGTTTACTGTCTTCTCTAAGCAAAACTAATGGGGAGGTTTATCCACCATGCCCTCCCTCCATGTCAAAACTACATGGCCCAATTCTCAACCCTTTCAAAAGGTCTCAAAAGTAATACAAGACAAAGAATGCAGTGGGAAAAACCCAAGCAAGCACTATTATAACTGAGTAACCTCAAGTTACAACACAGATAGAATGACTTGTTCTGCAAATGTTCTGCAAAACTTCTAGCTTGAGCTGGTTAAAATAAAGTTAGGGGTGGCACTGATTTGATATTTGGTAGCAGTATTGCTCTGATAAGGACAAAAATCAAAATGCATGTTTAATTAACATCCATTACAATGTACTGTACATTTCAATCCAGACTGAAATGCTCATAAACTTAATGCAACATGTCATAAAGCAGCGGTCATGGGACAACAGCCTCAGAGCTCATAGCTTTAGCATGTTAGATATGTGGAGGTTGGTCAGGCTCACTTAAACAGAAAAGTAACTGACAGCATGTAATATATCTTACATGAGACTGTCAAGAGGAGGCACTGATGCCAGAAATGTCAAAACAAAAATCAGAGAGAGAACATTGAAAAAAATCCAAAAGGCAGCAATGGCAACAGTAGCAAAGAAGTGAACCAAGAGACTGTTAGAAATGCCCGACGGCTTGCAAGCATCATCGATCTCATCAAGTTTATCATGTGTGATGAATTGAATCCAAAAATTGGACGCATGTGGATATCATACTGTCCAGGAGCAAAATAGGTAAAGCTTGACAAAACCTGCATAACTTGAAGGAAAATTTCAATGGACAACTGCATGAAAACATGAAGCCCTTTGTGCAGAATCTTACATATGAGTAAATGTAACTACTTGAGAATTCCACTGTAACATGAAATACTGTATAAATCTAGACACCTCAAAAAACATAGACATTTACATTAGACTGTTAGAAAATGTTTAAGTTTTATATCTACACAGCTTATATGTGCCTATTAAAGACTTTTGTAAGGGTGTGTTGATAAATTAAGTAGCTTGAAGCTTATTTTAGCTCAGGTACGATTGGTTATGCCTTGTGATGTCACTGATCACAAAAATTCAGAGCAATTTGTATTCCCTGTTGTCCATCTTGTGGTGAGGATTTCTCAGGACTGCCAATACTGAGAAAGTTCATACTTTCACAGCTTTTATTTTACATCACAGAGTTTATATAAAAAACTGTATCAAAACCCCCCAAAAGATGGCAGTTTCACAGTATGAAAACAAGAGATGAAAAACAGTCATTGACATCTGTTAGTCTAGTAATCATTACAAAGCCATTTCTCAGACTGTGGGACTCCAGTGAACCACAGCCAGAGCCAAAAACAAAACTTGGAACAGTGGTGAACATTTCTAGGAGTGGCCACCATACTAAAATTACTTTAAGAATGCATCCAGGAGGTCCCAAAAGAACCCAGTGCAACATCTAAAGAACCTACCTTACCTCAGTTAAGGTCAATGTTTGCAATTCAACAGTAAGACTAAAAAGGGAATGAAACACACTGGGCAACAATGGCATCCATAGGAGAGGTCCAAGGTGAAAACCACTGCTGACCAAAAAAGCCAAGCATTTTCAAAAACATCTTGATGATACCCAAGGTTTTTGGGAAAATATTCTATGGAGTGATGAGACAAAACTGTATGTATCATTAGATCTTTTTCTCTTTTGTATTTACTTATTGATGATTATCATTGGCTATTATTAAACTTTGTTTGATGATCTGAAACACATCAATACACTTTCACAGCATTGTAATTACAGAGACATAAGAAAATGATTATCATAATAAATCATCACTGTTAAAATGCCACAGTGCTTCTATATGTCAGTGCAATTCTTACATCAGGCTCAGGCCGATCAGTGTTTCTGTCTTGGTGTTTGTACCCTCACACTGACATATTCAGGGCAGCATCCCAACGATCCAGCAAAAATGTCATAACGTCTTCTATTATGACAGTAGGCACACCATTCCACTGTACTACAACACTGTTTTGAGTAATTACAAGCACCGGAGAGAGGAGGCATTCAAACCCTTGAATAGGTAAAGGATTCACAACAAGAAAACTGTTAATATTCCTTTTCATGCCTGTGAGAATTCAACAGCACTCGTCTGCACAGCGCTGCTTAGGTCCACTCTTCTCTTCCTTCATCATCAGCACTCCTTGGATGCATAAGTACTGTATTGTAACCCTGGAGAGCTCTTCACCAATCATAAATCTGGGTCTATTTGCCAGTGCATATATATTACACTGCAATTGCACTTATTTTTGGCATCTATATTACCATATGCATCTTCAAATCCTTGTTGGAATCACTTCAATTTTCCTACACAAAGCTGAAGAAGCCCATATCGAAAATCTTATGACAGTAATTCAAATTCAGGACTAGGGTCTTTTCTCTCTCTCTGGGCCCTTATTAGCAGGGTACAAAGGAGTTTATCTAGTTGAAATCCACTTTTATATTACCTTTGTCCACTCTACTGAAGTACATAATGAGCTGATTAGCATTTTGGCAAGGGCTATACCCACTGATAAGATGGCACCACTGAAAATGTCTAAAGGCAAGTAACAACAGAGACGTGTGAGGGAGAATGAGATAGAGAGAGGGGGATCAATGGAAAGGGGCCACCATCTGTGTCCTCTGCCAGACGGTGCACAGACATCCTTTAATTTTAACGAAAAGACTTTGGATAAAAACGAAAATCCAGCGACTGTCATCTGTTAATGTAACACAAATGTGGTGAAGGAAATGTTGAGCATGATCTACTTGTTCTTTCTCAGCTGATGGAACACGTTCCAACACAAAATAAATGGAACATGCCTCCAAAACATGTCTGTATACAGATGGTCACAGCTGGAACCTTTTAGATGGAGGGTTGTCAAAGGGAAGCACAGATCATAAGATGAAGAATGCAAAGATTCTCTCCCACAGTTGTGGGGATTTCTCTACTGCTGTAACACTCAGGTGCACTGAGTATGAATGAAAGGGAAAATACATTATTTTCTACCATGTTTGCTGTTATTTATGGCTGCGTAGCTGCTCAGTCCTCTCCTCTGTTTGACTGAAGCAGGGCTCAGTTTGGCAAGTTTACATCAGCGGTCGTGAAAGGTTGAAGATGTAGGAAAGCAGCAGCATTCCTGTAGGTAGCCTAACTGTCTGTGTCAGTTTGTCATGAAACTTAAAGGAACTCCAGACCAGTTCAATATTGTCGAAGAAAAATCAGGTTTTCATTTATTTTTCCAATTAAAAAAAAAAAAAAAAAAAAAAACAAAAACAGGTCTGAAGGCTCTGAAAATAATGCAAAACTATCAAAAACACTTGCAGCCACTTTTCATTTACAATGGCCTAAACCAAGCCATTTTGATGTGTGTTTTTCTAACGTCACAAATAAAGTCATTGTCCTCCCTCGTGTAAGTCCACCACATCCTCCAGAACCATCAGAATCATCAGGGACCCTCAGACAGTCCTGCAACCTGAATATTTTTTTTACATTTTTTACACTTTGTAGCTTATATAAATCTTTTAACTTACTGAGTATTAGAAGTCAAAAAATAGTATATTAAAAAAAAAAAAGACATAATGGAAGATTAAAGGTATTGTTGACGATGTTGGCAAACTAGCTTGTAGGCCATGTATTTTTTGTGGTGTGTGGTACATCATTAGACAGGCGATCTGTCAACATGGCTTACAACCTCATACACTCACAGAGCAAAAAACAGTCAGTGGTAGCAAAGTTGAGTTAGCAACTATAGTTCATCTAAACCACAGAGTGACCAAGGAGACACATTTCAGATTCCTGCATTTCAGATTCCTTCAACATCTGAAAAAGGTGAAAAAAATAACAGACATTCGAGCTCCACAACGGTGAGGCTGTAAGCCGACTCGACTGGCAGGTCACTTCTATTAATTTATATTGGCCCACTGTAAATGACCGGCTACTGGCTAGTTTCCCAACATCGTAGACTGCACATTTAACTGGCCAATGCATGTGTTAATTTGTCCTTCTAATAGAAAACTGGCAGGAACTAAATTAAACTGAACATATCTTGAACTGTACATCAAGTTCAAAGTAAGAAACTGGACATTAAATTAGTCCTAAACATTCCATGTTTTTTTAAAAGGACACTTTTTTTTCCATTTTACCTATTTATTTTGTGGTTTTCAGTTTTTGATTCTCGTTGTTGTAATTTTTCTGCTCATTAGCATTTCATAATATAGCCATCCTAACTTGCTTTTAACAGTCCTTCTCTAGATTATTCTTGAGTACTAGCTACTAATGTTTATTCATGTATTCCTGGACAGTTGCAAATTCAGTTATTACTTAATGCAATACAAGATTCGTCTTTGCATGGAATAGCTCAATACGTAGGGCATGTGCAATATAAACTAGCCCGGGGAACTGTGTTCATCTTTGCTGCATGAATGGTACAAGCTCCTGTGTCATAGTGCCACAGACTCCCTGGCACATAGTTGCAAGGTTTAAGGATGGTTTGGATGGTCTTGGAGGGTCTGGTGAGTGCTGGAGGACTGAATGGGGACGATGACAGTGTAGTTTTGACATCATAAATATCCAGTGAGACTTTTGAAATTCTAATGTTGTCTTTAGACCCTCTAGACCAGTTTTTAATTAAGAAAAGAGGAAACTTTATTTTCCACATTACTTTAAAATCAATAATTCATAGGTGACACTTAGCCACAATTGGAATAAGTTCTGCCAGTGCTGCTAGTTTGTAAAATATCTTATAAGCACCAGTGAAGTGATCTATCCCTACTTGAAATTCATCACAAGTATCTGTAGTACATATAAAAATGTATTAATTGTTATCCAGTGTAAGGAGTGATTTAGAACAGGGTTTTGTATGCATGACAAATTCTTATTATGCTCCCAGTTCCCCTAAAGGTCTGATCCTCGAATTGCCTCTGCTCTCTCGGGGAATTCCTGCAAAAACGAGCTGACTTTTCTCTCGCCTGCCCACAGCTCTGATATGATCAGTGCAAGTGAGCAGACTGAAAATGAGGAGCAGAGATTGATTTTCCTTTTCCCTGTTTACCAACTGTACATTATGAGTCCAGAGCCTGATGAGCCATTGGACGGCACTGATGGGCACTGGTGATCAGTCACAGACGGTAAATGTATGGTGTTTGTCCAGTACAGTATGTATGAGATACTGGACAAACACCTGTATATGTTTTATCCTAATGGTAATGGTTGAATAGTGATGCTGATCAGTCACTACACTTTCATCTTAGAGCCGAGTGATACAGCCGACATGATATCACATCTTTATGTCAGTCGATAGGAATAATTATCACTATCAATGTCAAATTTTCATGGCTTATAGGCAGATTTTTGATCCTGGGGGACAGCTGAAGAAAGCAGATGGTTTTAAAGTATTTATAAAAGATGTCAAACACCAAAAATATAGCCACAAAACAAAAAGTATTTTAATGATGCAAAACGACAAACAGCAGCATGAACATGATATAAAAGAGACAGTTTAAAAAAAAAAAATTATGTTCTTAAGTGTTTTGTTTAGTTACGGTTTGTACAATCAAAGTCAATAAGTGTGTTTTAGTTGTGCTTTATATGTCACATGTAATTTTCATCTCATGATTTTTTTGTCTTGTTGCATCATTTTTGGCACTCTTCAAGTCCTTTTCACCTTACCTCATCTTCTTGCATGTTTTTACACTGTTTTCATCAATAATTATACAATAATACATAATGTAAAACATCAATATATCATTTGGTTTCTCCAACTTATGGAAAGATCATCTTTTAAAGTTAGACCATTAAAATTTCACACTTATTGTCATCATTTTAATTTTTAAAGGTATTGCCCAGCTCTAATAATAATGAATAGATGTAGTTCTCCTTTGCAGTATACAAACAGCCCTGTGGCATCCTCCAACTCCAGACTGCAAGTAAAAACATCCAATAATTTGGTATGTTGGAGTTTAACAAGCATTCACAGACTTGTTTATTTGGATTTTTCTTCCATTTACAGTCCCCTGTTCAAACTGTCTCACGTCAACCTGGAAACCTTTGAGAGGTCTGGTTATTCAGCTCATAAAGCAGCTCGAGACATTCAGGCACATGTAACAACTCGTTGCTGTTGACGGAGACGTTACTCTTTTGTGCACTTAACTACCTCTCCAATTTCAAGCTCCGGCTCATACACTACTGGACTGTGGCCTGCCCTGCCAGCTTTGATGCCATAAAGTGACAATTCAAAATCCACCTTCTCATGGCACTTGGACACAGCGAGACAAAAACAATACGACACAGCAGTCAGATCAATCTAGAGCTGTCATTCCAACTGAGGCAGCGTGTGTGACTGGGAGCTACTCTATGCAAAGTTACAGCCCTGGAAAGATTGTTTCTTTTAACCCTAATCAACTCACAACAACATTAGCATCAAGAAAAGTTTCCGGTGTAATTATTGATCTGATTTTGTCACGGGTGGCTACATTTTACAGCCAGACTACCTTCAGCTAAGAAATTACCTTGTAAGCCTTGACTTGTTGTGTTGAGTCTTACTTCCCCCGCAGGTAATCAAGTATTCTAGAAACAGCAACAAAGCACTGGCTCCATTTTGAACAGTGTCATTTTTCTCAGTTTGACAACATGAGCTGCAAGACTAACCAAATATATACCATATAAATGACACCATAGGGAAAGCTGGGCCCTGCAATAAAAGGCTAACACAGAAATAGAGTGTCTTTGCAGAATGTGGGTGTCGAAAGCTCACTCTCACCAACTCTTCCGTCAGGTCGTAAAGAGTGACGGAAAACAAAATGTGAAAGAGAGCCAGTTCTGTTCTGTCAAACACCGAAGGCTGATGCATGCATCAGATTATAACCTGTCAAAATTCATCTCATCAGAGATGCTCGGTCGGGGAAGCTTTGTTGTGATAATCAAATGGAGGGCGATGCCCTGAAGGCATTTTGCTTTTGCCCTCAGAAAAATCACGTGATTTACCACTTAACTGCTTTGACAAGTTGGAAGCATTAATCGCCTTCGCCGACTTTTCGAAAATTAAAAACTGTAGCAAAAAACTACAATTTTAAAGCATTTAGTCCCCATTACAAAAATGGGATAAGCATATTTCCCGCACTACTTAACATCTTCATCGTTTCAATTAAAGAACACACGTGTGTGCTGCAACAAATCCACCCATCAGTCAATCCAACACAATTACACATTTCATCAAGTAACAATGATGTGTGTCTACCTAGGTCACAATGGCATACAGTAGATGGTGTCTTAATATGAACCTTAAGTTTGAAACGGCAAACAATCAAAGTTTCCAAAAAGTCATCCTGCTGTGTAAAATGTAAATAGAAAATCACTTTTTCTTTGTTTTTGACTGTTTTGTTCATTTTCCTCATATTTTTTAACTTCTGATTATTTTGTTCATTTTAAGCCAACATACTCACCAACCTGTTGCGTCTTGCTTCAAACTTTGCCTTAGTTTTTTACTTGCTACAGATTTAATGTCACCTCATTACTGTCACTTTGCCTTTGTAGGGTAGTGTAGTGGACACCATGTGTGAAATGGTTAATGCAGGATTTTATCTGCTCAACAGTTTGGAGCCTCCTTTGTTGTAGTTTGCATTTCAGAGCCAAACATTTTCAGTAAGTGACAAGTCAGGAGTGCAGGCAGGCCAGTTTAGTACCCAGAATCTTTTTCTACAAAGCTATGGTGTTGGAATATGTGCAAAATGTGATTTGGCATTGTCTAAGTGAATGCAACAAGACTGTTCAGGAAAAAAAATGTCTCCCACTTTCAGCATATGTTCCCCATTAATGTTTCGTTCACAAATGTGGAGGTTACCCATGTTATGTGCACTAATGCCTCCCCACATGATGACAGATGCTGAGATAATAAGCCAGATGGTATTTACCCTCCGTAGCTCAGAGTGCACAATGTACAGGATTTCCAAAAATATTTTCACATTTTGGCTCGTGATACCACTAGACCGATTTCCACTTCAGTCCATGTTAAATGAGCTCAGGCAAAGAGAAGCCGACAGCACTCCTGAATCAGTTTTTATAACGTTTTTTTTTTTTTTTTTTTTGTGTGGTTGAACTTTAAGCCAGCAACCCAATGTATCTGGAAACAGGGCTTTATTAAAAAGTTTAAATCAAGCATGTTTATTTAGAAATGTATGAGGCCCAAAGTATTTAGAGTTTGGTCATCATATGTGTATTTAGATAACCGAGTCAGCTATTTTGGGGTCTAGTGCTTTTTAATCTTTCTGGTACAGCCCTGATCAAAGCCATGCACCAAAACACACTGGTTGAACTAAATGTGTCAATTAGTGCAGCTGATTTATTATTGCTACAGTATTGTGTGTGTGTGTGTGCATGTGTAGCTGCACTAAAGATTGGCGAGGGCACATGATTCATAATCAAACCTCCACTATTTGCCTTCCCACTCAGGGCACCTCATCGCCACTGCGTCCACCCCCATCCTTGCTGTTTGCAGATCCACTTTACTTCATGAAGAATACACTCATTATTTTGCATCAAGATTCATAACTCTGCAATCCAACTAGCACCCACATGCAAACAAAAAGTGAGCACAGCAGTGTTACAAAGTCACTCCTGAGTACACTTTCATTTCGTCATTTTTGTTTTGCTTCACATTTCTGTACCTTTTGTACTTTTTTAGTTGCTGATGGCAGACTAGCATTCTTCTACACCTTAAGTGTATGAATGAATGTTGTCAAAGACCTGTGTGAGATCCTGACTAGAGGCTCACCTGCATTTCCTTCTCTCCATATTTGGAGGGGTTCTTGCTGCCCTGGCTCTTCCTGCGCAGTTTCTTCAGTTCACCCTGGCACTTCTCCAGACTCTCCCCTTTGCTTTTGTGTTCCATCTGGTATTTCTTCAGGGCAGCCTACGTGAGGCAACAGAAAGAGTGCAAACACAAAATTAGGCCTCTGTGAAGCAAAAAAAATAACAAATTTATAGGGAAAAGCTACATAAGGACATAAGTAAGGACAGTTTTGCAAATGCAGACAAACAGTGAATTGATTCCATTTATTTCACCATACTGAGGAATTAATTTCACTGGTTCGATGAGTTTCAATTTACTTTGAAAAACTTCTTGCAGTGTTGTGAGAAAGCCTTTGACGTCTGGAAGCATTTTTAAAAAAATACAGAAACTATTTCCCATCATCCTTTGCAGGCTGTGTTTACTTATTGCTTGTATTTGCGCAGCTCATGATTGTGCTCCCTAAAACATCCACGGTAATAATGTAGTGCAGTAGTGAAATGAACAGAAATTAGCATCTGTGTGCATTCTACAGCTTTAAAATGACCATAAGTAGCAAAACGCCTCGCATGGTCCTTCCACATCCAATGATTATTTATTTAACTCTTTCAATTTACTTATTAAATTATTTACTTAATGAGAAAAACAACTTTGTTTCTTATCCTTACCAGCTCTGTTGCTATAGTAACTGTGTGTCTGGTGTGACAAAGCTCATGTGGTTTCTTTCTCCTCTGCAAAACTGGCAGAGGGAAGCTCGTGCATGGGGGTTCAACACCCACATTTGCATTTTGTGAGATGCTGACTATGTAGGTATCCTCTAGGAGTTGCATGGCTGAAAAGAAGCAGGGAAAAAAAATTGCTCCCATTGAAAGACCAATGGAGTATCCTGGTGTGCTTTTCAGATTAAAGTCTGCACAGCACATGATGAACACTAGGAATGCAAGTATTCACGACATACCTAAAAGAGGCAGATGGGTCAAATTTACTCAGGCACTGTTTCTAGTCCACAAAGATGTCTTAAAATCTCAAAATTGTGCCGTCTTAAATATAGGTCATATACCTGTACATCTAGATTAAAAATATGTGTATTTATATCTAGAACAGGCACCAGTTAAAATTGAAATACAGTGATTTTTGCACCACAGTGTTTATTTGTGTTTGATATCAAAAGATATATCAAGCCATTTGCAATTTACAATGAACAAGAGAGATCTGTGAAGCAGACAAATATGCTGCTATTCTGTTCTAATGCCCATTTTTAGACTGAGTTATACTGACGTCCAGTGGTGTGTAAACAGAAATGTTCTTCAAGTAAATGATTCGAGTAGAAATACAAAATGAGAATAAGCGCTTGGGTAAATCTAAAAAAAAAAAAACCCTCATAAAAACATTTCAAGTAGTGAGACATTCCAATGTCATACACTCTGTTTTTTTTATCTACAGGTCATAAAAATATTAAGTGCACATTAATTGTCATCAGTACAGGGACAGAGAAGAACCATTTAGATGCAAAAATACATGACATTGCTCACTGTCTAACAGAGAAAAAACTCACATAGTAAAGATATGCAAGATCATTGCAGAATTTCCCACATATTTTGTTTATCTGTGCGTATGCATTTTTCACATAATTTTTGCAAAATTTGCTATAAAATTCAGTCGATTATTTTTTCATTTTTGCTGATTTGATTAGTTTTATTAATTTGCTGAACTTTTTGCTGAAGTCTTTGTTGATTTTTTTGGTTCTGTTTTATGCTTAGCTTGCCACTCTTTTGTTAAATTCCTTCATGTTTTTCTCTGCTCATTTTGTGATTTCCACTGTTTTGGGTAGACACAGTAGTAGTGCATAGTATAACTGTCGTTCGTCATCAAACAAGTCAGTGTAAAATTGACTCCTACTCATCACATGTAACTGAGTACAAGTACAGGTTTCTCACCACAAATATAACATACAGGTGAGCGACTTGAGTACATGAAATGAAGTAAACGTCTGACTATAACCCACTTCTGCTTATATCTATTCAAAGTAACGTTTTTAAGATACTTCAAATAGAGATCAGTGTAAAGCAGACTAATAATGAGTATTAGAAGAGAATATCAGAGTACCGTATTTTCTGGACTATAAGCCGAACTTTTTTTCATCGTCTGGCTAGGGGTGCGACGTATACTCAGGTGCGACTTGTATATTAAAATATTTTACATGTTAGTTATTTTCACGCTAAGAGCACAGTTTCATGGCAACTGGGATGACGCGCCATGCAACTTTCCAGCAAGTCATGCAACGGATCAAAAAGCCATGGGCTTGAGTGACAAATGAAACAATCCTGTTGGGATTCAGAAAGACCACAAAAATTGGAAATGGAACTGATGTGGAGTTTGACGACAGCCACAAGGAGGAGGAAGCGGCGCTTCGTTTACCTCTGGAGCCGTTCAGAAGCGACACAGAGGATGAAGAATTTAAAGGATTTAGCGATTAGGCGTGAGATTGTGAATTTGGTGAACTTGTTTTATTATGTTTTTTTATGCCATGGTTATGTGAATAATTCAATATATTACATTAACATACGAGACACCTATTCAGCCTGTTGTTCTCTATTCTATTATTACTATAACTTACCTTTCAAGATGAAATGTCTGTTCTTGGTGTCAGATTTTGTAAAATAAATTTCCTCCAAAAAATGCGATGTATAGTCCAGTGCGACTTATATACGTTTTTTTCTTCTTTATTATGCATTTTTTGGCTTGTGCGACTTATATTCAGGAGCGATGTATGAGTCCAGAAAATACGGTATTTGTCTGGTTCATAAATCTTTCTTATCCACTGATGTAAAAAAAATGAATCCATTTCAGTAAGGGTAAATTTTACCTCGTGGCTGTAGCTGTATTTAAGCTAGATTTATATGGCCTACAGTGGAACCTTGGACAACGACAGCTTCTGACAACGTAAAATTCGGATACCGACGGAAAAGAACTGCAAAAAAATTGAACCTGATAACAACGAATTATGCGGACAACGACGCCCAGGTCACGCCTGCGTGACTCAGAGCGCTAGCCGCTAATGCTAGGGAAGCTAGAGGGTCACGTATGCATCACTTCCGGGTCTCGAAGAGAATGACCCGGAAGTCAGAGTGCTAGCGGCTAGTGCTAATTTCATTCATTCTGAAACGGAATGAATGAAATTAGTTCTAAAAATGATTTAGAATGTATTCTTACCTTGGC
>JAQQAE010007260.1:0-16000 GCA_029823295.1 Pseudamia nigra
ATGGAAGCCTAAAGTGTCAGGTAGGAATAGAGTGACCTTACTCTCCTTAAGCTTATTCTGTTCAAAAGATATGGACTTTCAAATATGTCTTGTGCCTTTGTGACAATCATCCCCATCATGGGGTTGGTTGTCCCTATGTTATTTAGATTGAAAAAATATCAAAAAGTTTGGCAATCTTAAAAATGAATTTTAAAAGATTAATTTCATTTATCCCTAACTACCTCACATGCATCATGCATTGTGAGAGCATGAACTGGAAAATTCAGTTTAAAACATTAGTAAAAACAAATGACACAGACTGCCAAAACCATCTGAAGGGGAACTCTTCATTATGACCTTTACACTATGAACTTGGTGTCCTTCAACACACTTCTTTATAAGAATCTAACACAAAGAACAATAACAAACACCCCAGGTGTAAGCTACTCCACACAGCTTCACATAACAATATGAAGAACAATAAAAGAACAGTAGCCCAATAGTCCTACTCAAATCATGTCAGTCACTCACTTTCAGAGAGACAGTTCTGACAGATATACAGTAGCTGTGCAGTCCTGCTGTGCCCACTGGACTTTTTGTCCCACATTGTGGAAATGTCTTTGCAATTTTCTTTTAGGGCGTACTCACACTAGGGCCATTTTGGCTTGAGCTGAGCCGGGGCCCACTTCACATCTTTCCAGTCCCCAGCGCGTCTCTGCTCACATTAATGCAGGCTGAGGCTCGATTGATCTTGTACAGACGTCATCATGTCATTTGTATGTTGTGTGTACGTCATCAGAAGCTGCAGGCGCCGCATTCAACAGATTTGGTATCGTGGATCACAACATGGGAAATGTCCGGATGATCGTAATGATTTTATGGCGAAGTCTGTGCCATTTCGCTCAGATACTGTCCAGTGACACACCTAGGTTTCTCCAGAATGCAAGGCAAAGATTTGCAATTAACCGCGCTGCCTGCAGGCGGAGATTTTTTTCAGCTGCTGCCATTGTTTTGACATGAGTGTAGTGAAGGATGCGATGATTTTGCATCATCGTCATGTACGGTCACCATGCTCGTACATGTTGATCAACCGTGCCGTGGCCCACCTCTTCCAACCGCGCTGAGGCCTCGGGCTGGAGTGCGGCTCGCTTCTACTCCCATTACTCAAACAATCCGCGCTAAAGGTGTGATATGCAGCCAGGCACGGAACAAACTTCCAGTGTGGGTACACCCATAATATCAAATCCTCAATTACAGTACACTGCCTTTGTTAGCCCCCAAAAAGGTGGAAATACACAAGTAGAAGTAATGTTATGCCCATTGTAAGCTGTAGTCTTGTAGACTGCAAATACAGGAAAAATGACAGTGAAAGCTATCTTTTAATAATTTAAGCTGTTTCCTTTTACAGGTCTCAGGACTCAGGTCCATCTGGACCTTGTGCCCTTTGGCCAGTAGATTTCAAGTTAAGTCACTTGGACTGGAGCCCTGAAGCAACACTGATCCACTTCCAGGGACAGTACCTTACCATATGTGAACTTGACTATAACATCTTACAGGGAGAAATACAGAACACACCAAAGGCCAAAGCTGTATTTGACATTGGAGAGCTTTGCCTTGTAGAAGACATGATTTCAGGCTGCTGGTACAGAGGCAGAGTTCAGAATCGGAAAAATGACATGTTTGATGTGTTCCTCATAGACCACGGGAATATCTTGAGTGTCGACATTGCCCGCTTATCATCGTGTTCTAATGACCTTTTCATTCTGCCTCCGAAGATTGTTTGTGGCTTTCTTGCAAATGTGCTGCTGCTTCCGGGTATTTCTCAGTCTGTTATGGAGAAATACTTTTCCAGTCTGATTGGCAGAAATGTCACAGGGTACATCCAAGCATTCCTGCCCTACAAAGTCCTCTTGTGGGAAGCTCCAGAAATCAACACCGACCTTGTTAGGCAAGGTTTGGGGAGGCATATGGACACAGACACTTTCCTCCTCTTGGTAGAGATGCTCACAGAGGTTCCTTTGAAACAAAATATTGAACCAGTTCCAGACTTGCTCATTGAAAAGCAGAGACGACAAGCATTCTCTTTCAAGCAAACTGATTTACAGGGGTATAAAAACATTTTGTCATTCAGTGGGCCTAGACTGATTTGTGGGACGCGTACTAAAGTGCGAGTCACTGCTGCTGTAAGTCCAGGACTATTCTTTTGTCAAATGACAAGTGTGGGAAAAAAATTTGAAGAAATGTCGAAGAAGCTGGCTGCAGTTTGTGAGTACAGAATCAAAGGTTGCAATCAGAAGACTCCAGAAAACATTGGCCAGCTCTGTTCAGTTAAAAGCAAAGACGAGAAATGGTACAGAGGTTTTGTGCAGTGTCTGCCTGTGAACTCTCAAGTTAGAGTGCTGTTCATCGACTGTGGGTACTATGAATCTGTCAAAGTCGAGAACGTCCATAGTTTGCCGCCTGATTTCTATTCAACACCTTTCATGGCATTTCCATGTGCATTCTCCTCTCTGAGCAATCAGGATGAGATGATGAAAACTCAGCAGTTAAGTTTCCTCATGGCAGGCTTACTTGGAGCAGTGTTAGATGTGGAGATAAGGACATTTGAAGAGCACCACCTGTACTCTATCACAGTACACGGAGCTGAAGATAATCCTGTGATGGTACCAGATCAGATCCAACATCTCAGTACAATGGATTCAGATGATTCCAAGACAAAGAAGATTCGACCTGAGGGTGGATATTTGTACTATGAGACGATCATGAGCGAAGCCTTGGACAAAACACTGGAAGAAGAGGAGGTGCAGCTGGACTCTGTTTTCATTGGCTATGTTGACCATGTGCAGAGTCCAACCCAGTTTTGGATCAAAACACAAAAACGCAGCAATGAGTTTGAAGAAATGATGAAGAAAATGACTGATCACTTCAGTCAAGTGAAACTGGATGAGGATGTGCTGGTACACCCGACGCCTGGTACAATCTGCTGTGCACTGTATGAGGAAGACATGCATTTCTACAGGGGTATTGTGACAGACACTCTTGAACACGGTGCTGAAGTCTTTTTTATTGATTTTGGGAATATTGAAAAAGTGCCAAAATTGTTGATCAAGAACATACCAGAGACATTTTCCAGTAAGTCTGCATTTGCCCTCAGCTGTATGCTGGATAATGTTATCCCTGTGTCTGATGTCTGGTCCAGCGACACCTGTGACTTCTTCAGACAAGCTGTGTCAAATAAAGCCCTGCTGGTCCATGTCGTTCAGAGAAAAAAAAACAATATTGTTGTTGATCTTCATGAAATGGGAAGTGAAAATAATTGCAGCATCTCAGAGCTGCTGATCTCCTCCAAACATGCAGACTATGGGAAGGCCTTTTCTGAAGAGATGGTGACGGAAAATACAAAAAAATTAAAAAGTCAAGACCTGAAGAAAAATGCAGAGCAATGGAAGGGCTGCAAGGAAGACGAAGAGACATGCAAAAGTGAATTCAAGAAGCCCACATTCCTTGAGAAAGTCCAGTCCCCTGTTGACATCAAAGCACTAAGCATCAAGCCTGGTTGCGAGTTTGATGTGCAGTTCTCTTACATTAACTCTCCATCTGATTTCTGTTGCCAGCCTTTAGATAAACTTCCAGCTTTAGAGGCACTGATGACTGATATTCAGGCCTACTATACAAGTCATACTGTCCCTCTACAACCAGGAGATTCATTCTGTATTGCAAAGTCACCTCAGGATGGAAAATGGTACAGGGCTTTTATCACAGAACGACAACAAAGTCACACAAGAGTGATGTTAGTTGACTATGGCTTAACCATCCAAGTCAAGGACAGCAGTCTTCAAGCATTACTGCCACAGTATGCTGATCTGGAAGGACAAGCTTTCATGTGCACCCTTTACAATCTCATCGAACCCATTAACCCTGAAAGTGATGGGGATTGGAGTTTGGATGTATGCAACTTTCTGAAAATGTTTGTCCATGAAAATGTAAGCAACCTAAGATGTAAAGTTGTCTCTTGCTTGTCTGTGAAAAACAAAGGGCTGTGCACTGTTGTAGATGTCTGCAGCACCAAAACTAAGCAGAACATAACTAATGTGCTTGTGGAGCAAAATCTGGCAAGAAGAGCGACAATATCAACAAAGCAATTATCAGCAGCGTTTCCTGAGTCTTTTGTCTTTTCTTCATATGATCTAAGTCAAGGAAAAGAGGAACAGGTTTTCATCACTCATGTCAGCAGCCAGTGGGAGGTCTACTGCCACCTAGAGAAAAACACTGAGATTATTGATGAGCTTGAAACCAAAATTTCAGAGGAAAGCAAAAAAATTGTGCAAGCCAGCACGCAAGCTGTGGTCCAAAAACTGTGTCTGGCAAAATACTTGGATGGCAAATGGTACAGAGGCATAGTGCATCCTGTTCAGCCACCTCTTCATGTCTGTGTGAACTTTGTAGATTATGGAAACACAACCATAACAGAAAAAACAAATGTTATGTTTATCCCAAGAGACTCAGCTGATCTACTGTACACACCAATGCAGGGTATAAGATTTATCCTTGCATCTGTGTCAAAACAAGTGTTTTATGCCAATGTTAAGGAATGGCTTATTGGAGCAGTCCTCAACAAGCAAGTGAGAGCTGTTATTGTCGGAAAGAATGATGACGGATCATTTGACGTTGAGTTGTTTGATGGGGATGTTAATATCAATGAGAAAGTAAAGGAGCTCATTGACAGTCTGTCACCTAAACCACAGACAATTGTGACTTTTGACAGAAGTAGCTGCAAGAAAAAAAAACATGTTGATACTAGAAATACGAAAAGAAACAAGTGTGAGTCGAAAGGTCACACTTCTTCCATATCAAATACACACAGACAAAGTCTGGCAGGGAAGACATGTCCTGGGAAAGCTCAGAAGAAGGGCATGAAAATAAAATGGTGCCAGGATACAAACCTGGGGATGACTCAGATAAACATTCAAAATAAACAACACAGGAAAAGCAATGATGCAGCTAAAAAAGAGCCACAACAAACACAGGACACTGGGATGCCTCAGATTACCTGTTTGCCTGCCAGCAAAGTGAGTGCAGGTTTCAGGGCAAAGTGTTTTGTCTCACACATTAACACAGTCAGCAGCTTTTTCCTTCAGCTTTCAGAGGATGAAGCTGACATCCAAAAAATAGCCGAAGAACTTAACTCAAGTGACATCAGAGACTCCTTGCTGTCTTGCACATCATTGGAGTTGAAAATCAGTGACCTTGTACTTGCTGAGTTTGAGGAAGATGGTGCTTTATATCGGTCCGTTGTGAAGGAGAATAAAGGTGCTTCCAGTTGGGAAATTGAGTTTGTGGACTACGGTAACTCGGGTGTAATGGGGAAGGACAAGATCTACTCCATACCAAAAGACTATGTTTCTCAGCCTCGTTTCAGTATAATGTGCTCCCTCTTGGATGCAAGTGCCTATGAAAATACTGCTTCCTTCACCGATGCTGTAATGGACAAGAGTCTTATGGTCCACTTTGTTCGTCAATGTGGCCCTTACTGGGAAGTCACACTTAAGATTCTTGATGGGGCAGCAGTCGAAAATGAAAGTTTGCCAGAAAACGAAGAAGCCACAGCAACTGAAGTATTACAAGAGGTGAGATCCTGTGAACAGAGCAGCCCTGAAATTAGAGACGATCAAGCCGCTGAATCTGAAAGTTTGACACTTCCTGTGGAGGGTGAAGGAAAAACACAGACGCCAAACCAAGCATCTGTCACCATGTTGTGTAAGAAGGTAAAAAACCAAAAGTCACGCAAGCGTAAAAACAAGAGCGTCTCTATGAAGAATCTGAGCAAAACATTAAAATCTATTGTCAGAGGGAAGGTTGCAGATGCACTCATACCTTCAGCCGTTCAACCTAGAGATGTAGAGTCTGGAAAAGTTCTGTCTGTCCTGAGTGATGGTGAGTTTTATGTCAAACTTACCAAAAACAGTGACAAGCTTGCTGCTTTGGAAAGTTACATCACTAACAATTTTCACAAGTGTGAAATGGTGCCTGAAGAGGATGTTAAAGAAGGCCTGAAATGTTTGGTTGAGATACACAATCAGTGGCACAGGGCTGTTGTCCAACATGTGGCTCAGAGCAGATGTAAGGCTCTTCTGATGGATCATGGCATAACAGAACAAATTCCCAAAGGTTCAATACGACAACAGTGTAGCAGCCTCAGAAAAATCCCATGTTTTGCGTTGCGGTGCCAGATGAACTGTCTTGGGTTCAGTGAGAGTGAGAAGAATGACCCAAACGTGTGGTGTAAAACTCTCAAGCCAATGATTGGCAAAGAAGTCAAACTAATGTTTGTAAGTTATTCAGAAACCGATCAGGTTTGGATGGTCGAAATACTTGTAAATGGATGGATGCTTATCCATCAATTTTCAGCTTCACTGCAGCAAAATGAAGTGATGAGCACCCCATTGCCCAGTGGAACCCGAAATGAGACTCCCTACGTGGAAATAAATCTTCCTCGGCAGCTTGAGTTTGCTCCCGTCCACATGGACAAAGAGTATTCTGGTTTCACTGCTGCTGTGACGAATCCCTTTGAGTTCTCTGTCGTAGTAGACGACCCGCTGCTCATCCTGAATAAAGTGTTGGTCATGTTGCATGACCTTCCTGAACACATGATTCCTCTTCCTGATGCTCACATCATCCCCGGCACCTGCTGCTTGTTGAAATTGGAATCCAATTGGTGCAGGGCTGAAATCGTGCACTGTGACACCTCAGTGATTTTAAACCTGGTGGACTATGGACATAATGTGTGTGTACAATATGAAGACCGCGATAAGCTGAAGAGACTTCCAGAGAACATGATGAAATTCCCAAAAGTGACATACCCCTGCATCCTGAGAGGAGTGAAGCCTGTCGGGGTCAGCAGCCAGTGGACTGGGGAGGCGGTGGTCTTCTTCCAACAGTGTTTGTACGAGAAGAATCTGCAAATTGTCTTCAGAGAGTTTGTGTCCAGCACTTATTGGAAAGTGGACGTTGTGGCCAATGGGCTGCATGTGGCCAAGCAGCTGGTGGACGCTGGACACGGCCATTATGTGGACGTCATACTAGGACTGAGGTAAGCAGTGATCCCTGTGCACTGATTAACGATATTTTAATGATTTTTCTGTCATTCATTTTCCATCGTACTCACACAAATTACATAATTGATTTATTATTTACAAATAAACGGTTGTAGTGCATGTTGATAAACACTACAAGCTATGTAATAAAAATGGCTCTAGAATATTTCTATCATAAATCCAGAACTCAGATTTTACATGAAAAGTAGCTCAAACTGCTCACTAAAGCTTTTGAGTATATGACCTCGTGTTTCATTTTCTTTGTGTTTTCAGTTTCCAGGAGCAGAGCCCACGTGAAAGCCGTCCCCACGGCCCCGACGGGGAGGAAGACGAGGCAGATGGAGGTTCAGAAGGGATCTCCACTCCACCCAGAGCCAGTGACGGTGTCGGAGGGGAAGATGGCGCTCGGTGTCATATCTGGATGTAATCAGTGTGAGAACAACTCATCGTGTTTTGTTGAACACCATCAGGGAACGATGAGCATCAATTCCACCATTATATCCACCTAAATATCTGTACAGTACTGTGAAAAATTGTTTGCCCCCTTCCTGATTTTTTTTTTTGCATGTTTGTCACACTTAAATGTTTCAGATCATCAAACAAATGTAAATATTAGACAAAGATAACTCAAGTAGTGTGATTGTGTGGGACTGTTTTGGTGCTTCAGTGTCTGGAAGACATGCTGTGGTAAATGGAACCATCAATTCTGCTGTTTGCCACAAAATCCTGAAGGAGAATGTCGAGCCATCTGTTTGCGACCTCAAGTAAAAGCACACTCGGGTTCTACAGCAGAACAATGATCCAAAACACACCAGCAAGTCCACCTTTGAATGGTGTAAGAAAAACAAAATAAAGACTTTGGATTGGCCTTTTCAAAGTCCTGACCTGACTCAAATTGAGATGCTGTGGAATGACATTAAAAAGACAATTTATGGCTGAAAACCCTCCAGTGTGGTTGTGAGTGGGCCAAAATCCCTCCACAGCGCTGTAACAGTCTCACTGACAGTTATCGCAAGCGCTTGATTGTGCTGTAGTTTTTGCTGCCAAGCGTGGACCAACCAGTTATTAGCTTCAGGGGGGATTCACGTTTTCACACAGGGTTATGTAGGTTTAGATTTTTTTTCCCCCTAGAAATAAAAAAACATTTAAAAACTGTATTTTGTGTTTTCGTACATGTGTTAAACTTTGTTGGATGATCTGAAACATTTAAGTGTGACAAATAAACAAAGTAGGAAATCAAGAAAGGGGCAAGCACTTTTTCACAGCACTGTATATGTAAGAGGAGGTTAACGTTACACAAAATGTTTTGGTGCAGCAATTACAACATTTTCCGTTTGTTTTCAATGACCAAAAATGTTTATTAATGTCAGACTCGGTGTGGTTCTTACAATAACAGTTAAGCCACCTAGAGACTGTGTAGGGAAATGACCTGTATAAAATGAATCAAAGAAATGTTCAAAGACAACTGAACGTATTAATCTTATATTTAAATTCTAAAGCCAACAATACAACCTCAGTCTGTGAAGATTCTCAGTCATCAGGTCGACGTGTCCGAGGCGTGTGGTTTTCTTCTGGATATTAGTTTCCCCAGTGTACAATTCTGAGCGTTCTTCACTCTATTGGACTGTATAAACTACATTATCCAGCTTGTGTCTGGGTATTTTGTCCTTAGGATGGACCAGCTTCTGCCTTAAGATGTTTCCTGGTTTGAAATGTACAGGAATGTGGTATTTGTTGAAGATTCTCCTCAGTTTCTCAGACACACCCGTCACGTATGGGATGACCACATTCCTCCTCTTCTTCTGGTACCAGAAGACCCTCCACAACCCTGCATTAGTCAGAGACGGGGACCCTAGCATGAAAGGGTGCAGTCCTGAGCAACGGAGGATGAATTCTGGATGCCTGCACGAGAGCAGTTGGAACTGAAGACGCTCCCTGGATAGGTAGCGAAACGTCTTCAATCCAAATATCCACGCCAGTCGACAGGAGAAAACCACTCGCCTAGAGTACAAACAACCTCAGCGTCACAGGTTGCACAAATTAACGCTGCCTTTCTCTCTTCCTGTCAGTATCGATACGTTTTACTGAGGCTTCAGTGCTTATTTCACATTTTATCTGAACATGGACATGAAGCAGTCTCTATTTCACTCTCTGCTGGACAGAAAAACAAGTGACAGCATTGATGCAAACACAGGGCAGCATTATGGGTGAGAAGTACAGCACACTATTGATGAGGTCAGAGGTCAGCTCAGGTGTGTCCCAGGTGTTAATGGTTGAAATGACAAGGAATCATACCGTGTCAGAGATTAAAGCTGCAAGAAAGCCATTCATATTTACCTCATTCGACTCCATTTTTGATTTGATATGTATTTCTCATTTTTTTGTACAGACTTATTATTTTTCATAAAGGTTTATTTGTCTATTAGTTTCTGAACATGACGGCTCTAAGATCATATGACTCAGTCTGCACTGAGACCCCGGTCGTCTCCGTCCACTAACATCCAGGACAGGGCTCACCTCACTTTTATCCTGACTGCGGTGCCGTCTGGCAGTTTTAAACTGTACAAATGTTGCCATAAATGATTCAGTATGTATTCTGTACTTGAAATGATATGCATTAATTCATTTTTTATTACAAAATGCTTGGGAACGTATTATATATGGTATTACGGCAATTTATTATATAGTAACACCATATTTTGTAACAAAGTTTATTTATTACATTTTTCCAATTGTGGGGGGAAAAAAATCAAGCAGGTGCCCCTTTTTTTTTTAACACATCTGATCCAAAATGTATGGAATTCTACTGTTTGAGTTCGTTTTTCATGAAAGTCACTGCACTACTTTTTCTGTTTAAAAAAAAAAAAAAAAACAGGCAGTAAGGTCCTACCCTCTGTTTCATGTAGCTGCTTTTAACATAACATTTTTAGCATTATTTAAAAAAATACTTATTTTCTTTTCCATTAATAGTTTTACAGTACTAAAGAGTATTTTGACAATGTTACATTCTTTACATGTTTAAAATTCTTCTTGTGGACGTTAATTGAATCCAGTTCATGGCCTTTGAATTTTCATATTTAACTGTGTAGATGTAATGTTTCAGGTGACTCCAGCTAAGTTACACTAACTCCACTTTGATTTTTTTCCTGCTCGTTGCAGGTTTGCTGATGTGAAACTCACCCTCATCTATGATGAGAAGCGCAGAGTCGACCAGTTCAACAGGAGCAGTGATTTTGGCTTTGAGTGAACACACATTAATACTACAACTGTTTTTACTCAGCCTTAAGTGTTACTGTGTTGTATTGGCAAATTTGTGCCTTTAAACATTTTGTTTCTTTGTATTGAACAAGTTTGACCAATATTCAATCATTTTATACAAGTTCTGTTTTAAGCTGCTTTAACAGTTGCTGTTTATAAAAAATTTCTATGACTAGGAGTCAAGAAGAGGTGTTACTTTTTATTTCTGTTACATAATGTCTGTATTTAGCTGTAATTTGACAATTTGTGTTTTTGATTCAAGTTGAATTTTGAGTTTTATTGACCTTTTCAGAGAACATAAATATAAATGATAGAATTACTAAAATGTTAATGATTGGCTTTGTAATGTGACGTTAAAACAATAAGTTGTACAATTTTGAGTTGAGTTATTAATGCTAAACTGGAACGTGATGCGTTAATAAAAAGTTGGCATAATGTGATACTGGGTAATTTGATGAATGACCACTGGAGGGCGGTGTGACGTCATGAGTGTTGCTGCTGGACGCTTCACCCTGGAGATTATGGTTTTGCTGTGAGCTGTCCGTGATGAACGGTGTGAGAATATTAATCACTGTGACAGAGCCACAAATCGAAGATGGATATGTAAACAAATACCAAAAAATGTTTTAAAAAAGTGTATGTAAACAAGTACCAAAAAATGCAACAAATCGTGAAATGAAATCACAGCAGTGTAGTGTAGTGTGCAGTACTTCAATCAACCATATACTTCTAGAATATGGTTTATAAAAAGAAATGAATCTTGAGCTGTTGATCGTTAAAAGTGATGAATTCATAAAAAAAGAAAAACGTTGTTGTCAGAAGTGGGATTCGAACCCACGCCTCCAGGGGAGACTGCGACCTGAACGCAGCGCCTTAGACCGCTCGGCCATCCTGACGTGGAGACACAGTGTGTCGCCTTTGTATTTATCCGCTATTTACGAGACGCGTTTCACATGGAAACGGATAGGCGGTCAATGGGAGACGAAGCTGTATTCCCTTTGTACTTCATGGGAGCAGTTGAGTCCATAACGTTTTAACGACTTGTGTGACGGTTTTTAATGTTATCAATAGCTGTACTGATAACTTTAAAAATGATGACGGAACTAACTGGACGCGACAGACGGGGCCCATTTACGGCAGCACTACATCATCATTTAGAATAACAGAGGCGTCACGCGGGCACTTCACGCGCTCTTATTCAAAATGATGTCGTTGAACCAAAACCTTAAACCAATACTAAATTCATAAAACATTACACTAATCGCTACAGTATGGGTGATAAATATGATCTGCCCACAGTCTGGGTCTGTCGTAAAAGCCAAACAAGCGGTACACGTGACATAAGTTTATGCTAACGAGCCGCAACTAAGTTTTAATCAATGAAATCGTCATTTGTTGTTTATGGCTGTAGTAACATTGTAAAAAAAGCGCTAACGTGTGCTGCTCTGTACAAAAACAGTCACTCGAATCACTAACGACAATTTACAAAGCTTATGCAACCACTTATGAAAATACATAAAGACGAGCTATGTCCACATGTCCTACAACAAAGGACATGTGAGTCTTTCCCGAATTAAAAAAAAAAAATCCTGAAATTATCACTTTAATTCATTTTATTTTCAAATAACCTGAGACCATTTGCACAATCGGGGTTTCTACTCTATTCTTAAAATTATTTTCCAGGACGTTTTCAGCTGCTCCTGTTGAGTTATTACAGTAATCACAGTGTAATTACATCCTCCGGAAGTAACAGGATCACATTCACAGGACACCACTGACGTCACTCACTTGTGTTTGTAGGTTTTTTTTTTTTTTTTGGAAAAAAGAATCACAGGACCAGAAAAGTAAAAATGATGGAAATAATCAAGTACATTAACAAAAATGAACAAAACAAAAACAAAATTATCAAAAAAAAGATCAAAATACAGTAATCAAGTTAACAAAAATGAATAAAACACCAAAATGTAACAAAATGACAAAGTAGGCGACGCAATGAGAAAATGAAAATAAAGTATATTAACAAAAATGAACAAAAAAAAAATTTAATTAGCAAAAACAGATCAACATAATAAAGTTAACAAAAATGAACAAAATAACGGCAACATTGAGTGCCAAAATGAAAAAAAGATAAAAATAACCAAGTACATTGACAAAAATTTACAAAATGAGCAAAAAAAGGATCAAAATAATCAAACTAGCAAAAAGATGAACAAAGATAATCAAGTAATTTAACAAAAACGAACAAAATAACACTCAAGTCAACAAAATACGCAAAAATAATTTTCCAGGACAACTTGAGCTTTTCCAGGACATTTGACCCCCCCATTTTCTAGGTTTTCCAGAATGTGAGGGAACCCTGACAATAATTCTGACCTGCAGGGGAAAGCGGTGTGATAAAACGGGTTCTGCATGAACCTTTGGACGGACAGTGATGCCGAGCAGATACTGGTTGGTTTGACTACCATCCAGGTCTGCTCCGAGTGATGGTTGACCCCAGGGGTCTCAAGTTTAGGAGTACGATATGGAATTGTAATTACATATTCATCAGAAATGAATGTAAAAAAAAAAAAAAAAAAAAAAAAAAGGGTGGTTATTGGTTTCCTTGTCATCCATGTTCGGATCAACATACCTGGTTATGTCAACGTCGAGGCTCCTCCATGGTTATTAAGACCTACAGAATCTCCATCCTGCCAAATTTTGAGACAGGTGGTACTACTGCTTACAAAAAAATTCTGCAATTCTGTGGTGATCAAACAACCTCTAGAATGATCAGTTAAGTTCCATTTCCCCCAAATAGATGATTTTTAATGTCAAAAAGCCTCTACAGTGAGTTGCTTCAGGGACATAAAGCTGAGAGCAGACGGCAGGATGTGCCAGCTGTTCCCTCGACTGGCTTGAGGACGACAGCGTATCCTGCTTTCTCTGCGAGAGGATGCAAGGATGGAAGAAATGAAGGATTAAAGGGTGGACGGATGCACAAAAGACCACACCTCCAGCCTGTAGTGTTGAAAAATCTGTATTTATTAATGATTTACAAAAGGCTAAACATGAAACCATTTAAATGATTCAGTTCATTTTGAAACCTAAAAAGGAACTGTGGGGCGGGAGGGGGAGAGACAGGTCTGTAGTGTTTTCTTTTTACAGGTCAGTTAATAACAGCATCTTATGTCACCATGTAAAATCTGCTTCAGTGGAGGCTCCTGGACAAATAAAAAATAAATCCACACACAGGATGGAGTCACTCAAACTGCAGAAGAGAGATACATTTGAAACATCACTATGTCTTCTGGTGTTGCATCAACTGGGAGACACGGGGTTCGAGGTGCGTTCCTTTTCTACATCAGCGGAGCAGCAGTGGTGGACGTGATTATGGAAATCGTGTGTGTGTGTGTATATATATAGTGTTGACATTTACAACTCTGTCACGTTGACTCCAGTCCTGAAAACATCTGGATCTCTCCCGACTACAGCTGGTGTAAAAACAGAACACTCATCTGTTTTTAATGCAAAATAAATCACAGAGTATTACCACAGTATGAGAGGTCCCAAACGTAATCTCACAACAGTTTGCCGATACATACTTAAATTAAAATGTTTTGTGCAAGTTTGCTTTTTCCACAAGGTTTGAAATAAATATCTATAAAGCAAACAAGGACCTAGTGTAAGTTTCCTTTTTTTTTTTTTTGTTTTTTTTTTTTTAATTATGAAAACCAACATTAAATCACATTAAAGGAGTTCTTTTTCTGGATTCAATCTAGGGCTAAGTCGGTCAAATTAATCTCACACAATTCTGCAAAACGTGACGGATTGACTAAAATAAAATTAAGTTAAAGTTACCTCAGCTTGGAGGAAGAAACGTTAAAAATGTGGCTCCAGGGCGGGAGACGGTCCAGTCCGACAGCTGTTAAATCACATTAGTTTTGCAGTTTTTAGTAGCCTGGCAGGTTTTGACAGTAGTAAAAGAGTGAGACAGTTGTGGACCTGAATATTTACAGTAATGTTGTGCACTTAAAACATCTGTGTCTGGACTGTGAGACCATTCTCTAGAGAATCCTCTGGAGTTTTATCTAAAACATCACTCAAAAAAGAAAAAGAGAAGTAATCCCATGCTTTCTTGCTACGGAATGAACAGTGTTTTCACTCACTGAGGATTTAATTTTAAAAAACAACAAAACCAAGAATGGTCTGGAGCTCAACCGAAGGGCAATTCTGCTGGCGAGAAGGAATTAAAAGTGAAAACGACATGATGCCGCAAAAATAAAACTATAAAATTGTTCATATCCGATGAAGCCATTTAAAAAAAAAATAAAATGAGAAGGAACCTTTCTCCATCCCTCGCCCGAGAACCGTTTTACAAACAAAAATATATCCCCCTTAGTCGCGTGAAATCAAATTCTCACTAGATAGAATTAAACCTTTTTTACAGTGCTTTATCGTTATACATCTTTGACAGAACCTTAACGAGGGGAAGAAATTTTTAAGCCATAAATGTCTCTCCTATTGTAATGATATAGCTACGTCAAAAAACTCAACGGTCCAGTTATTCAATGAATAAAAAAAATAAAAGGGGCAAACAACACAAAGAGGAAGAGACGGCCGGTGGAAGGGAAGCAAGCGGCGGCAGCTCTGTGGACCCGGTGCGTTTCCCAGGAGCACCTTAACGGCGGTTAAGGTGGCACTAGGAGGCGAAGGGCTCGGGTCTACTTGGTGTTGAGCTCGTTCTCCAGCTCCATGAGTTTGCGTGAAGCCTTGACCTTGTTGGAAACTTCCTTCCCCTGAGAGAAGAGACGCTGGCGTTCCTTAAAGGTCAGACTCTCCGGAGCGCCGGGGATCGAGTTCTCCTGCTCCTGGCTGGAAGACGCAGGAGGAACAACAAATAAATACAAGCTGTCAAAATATGAGGTACAGCACTGTGCAAAAGTCTTAGGTGGCAAATTTCATGACTGAGTGATTGAACCAAACAGTTTGAAAATGATATTCCGGTTGATTATTTCTTATCATTTTTAATTATGCCAGTCGGTACAGTATTTTATATCACTGGAAAGCCTGATTAGTCCAGCCTGGGGGATGGCATCCCACTCCTCAACCAGGAGGTGCTGAAGGTCAACCAGTGTGGCTGCGTTGGCCATTCTAGCACATACACGCACAGCACGTCAAAGCTGATCCCACATGTGTTCATTTGGGTGGAGGTCTGCATTCATCCTCTCCACTCTGTGATGAGCCCGACTCTGTTACGTTCCCGACTCTACAGAGATGTGTGGTCGTCACACAATCTCATCCTGATCTCACTGCAGTGACACTGCTTTCACTGATGCAAATTCTGTTCTGTTGTGTGAGATACTGTCCGGCACCATCACACTGCCCCCACTCAGCGTCTCCACACTGTGACTCCAGCATCCAGGTGTCAGTCATACACCTGTGACGAGTGCATCAAAACAGGACTGATTCCCAACAGAATATTGCAGGGGATTTTAGCACATTTTTCAGGTGCAAATGCACAATCTTTACAAGTTGTACCTTGTTGTAAAGATGACTAGTCAGGCTTTCCAGTGATATAAAATATAATACCAACTGGTTTTGTTAAAGAGGAGAAATATTCAATTCAATCTTTATTTATATAGCGCCAATCATAATCGCAGATTATCTCTAGGCGCTTCACAATTCGAGGC
>JAQQAE010007261.1:0-16000 GCA_029823295.1 Pseudamia nigra
ATGCTTGTATATTCTGTCGTTTTTACCCTATGCTTGATATGTTGATGCTCAAATAAATAAATAAATAAATAAAATAATAAAAAAATATATAAATTTGAGTACCATGTGCATAGCAATATTTAATTCTTAAATTTAATTTGCTTCTGTTGTTCCTCTTCAGATTGTTTTCTTCATTTTTCATTTGGTTATATTCACTTTGTGAGCAAATTTGTTCATTCTTGTTCATATCTATGACTATTTTTTCTCCATTTTGTTCATTTGAGGGTTTTTTGTTCCTTTTTGATCAGTTTGATTCATTTTATTGCTTATTGTGCTTGTTTTTCTTGATCGTTTTCTTAACCTTTTGTTCATTTCCCTGAGTATGTTTTGGAGAAAATATACTCAGATTATAAAGTATATACCCATTATATAATCTGATGAAATATATTCATGTTACACATGAATATATTTCAGGGTCGCTATGGTGACCCCTGAAGGGAACAGCCGAAAGAAAAAGAAGAAGAAGAAGACACACATGCACACACGTATAGTATATGATCTGAGGATATTTTGGACAAACTATTGATATGGATGAAATGACCAGAAAATGAACTGAAACAAGAATTAACAAAACAAAGAATATCATCAAAACTGTACCAAAGTATCCAAAAAAATGAAGTATATTACTTCAGAAGAGAAAAAAACAGAATATAATGCACAAATGAGCAAAATAATAAAAAAAATGAACTAAAAGATCAAGAAAATGTACAAAAATTAATTAGACATTCAAGTTACAAACATAACAAAATAAATTGAATATATACATATACGAAATTAGCAAAATAATGCAGTATGTAGCCTATATTTGTATTTTTTGTTAACTGCATTCTTTAATATCGTTAATCATTTTCTTGAAGGGTCTTAAAGGGTTACATACTGAGCTGTGGTAGAAAACAGCAGTGCTTCAGTAATCCAGTTTTGATTAAAACTACTGACATTCAGAAACTTTTGATGATCCCAAGGTATAGAATAAGATCTAACATTAATCTGATACAACATCTATTCCTTGAACCTGAGACAGAGCAGCATTTATTGTTTAATGATGCTGTTGCCTTAAAGTCAGGCTCTTTTGTAAATAACAGCGTCTTTCTCTATGTATGTTTCTTGTTTAATGAGGAGACCAAAAGTTTAAAGAGTTTTTTCTCTCTCTTGCAGTGTCCTATGTACATCCAATCCAAAAGGCAGCAGAGGTGGACCTGTGAATAGATCACACACACAGGAAAAAGGACTGATTGAATGTGTACACATTACATTGATGTATGAACAGCCCTTGAAGTGCGTTTTAACTGTGAATTTGTGAAGCCGAACTAAATATGTACATACTAGAGCTGCGTCGAGTGATTCATATACGGTACTCATTAGCTGTGTGCTGTCAAATTCAATCAACATCAATTTTAATAAATCTTGAAATTCTCTGATTCCGTCTTATTAAGTTTGAATAGTTTCTGTTTCTTTACTACTCTATGAACATGGTTAGAATGTTTTTGGGTCGTGGGGCAAGCAATTTGACAATGATACCGTACACTTTGTGAGGCAGTATTTCATTTTTTTTCACCTATTACAGGCCAAAACAATTATTCAGCTCTACAACACACTCAAATAATTTTTTCTTACAGTAAAATCTTTAAAAATCTTCAACTGCTTTTTTTACAGCCAGTTTGATGTTGTCAATTTCAAACTGTCAGTTTGACATTGTAAGTTTTTTGCCTTACTTTGCTCATTTCTTATTCACTTCTCAAAATTTTGTGCCTTATTTTGTTCATTTCTAATTCTTTCCTAATCATTTAGTGTAGTGTTTTGTTCATTTCTAATTGTTTTTTTTTGCATCATTTATTTCTAATTCATTTCTAATAATTTTGTGCACTATTTTATTAATTTTTAATCATTTAGTGTTTTATTTTGTCCATTTCTAATTTATTTTTGCATCATTTCATTCATTCCTAATTCATGTCTAATCATTTTGTGCATTATTTTGTTCATGTTGTTCATTTCTGTTCATTTTATGGATTGCTTGTTCATTTTCTTCCATTGTATTGTTCATTTTAGGGATTGCACCGCTAAGTCTGCCATCAATTGACCTTTTCCTCTAGCATGCATTTTGCTACACTTAACCTCCATTAACCTACTTGAACCTAATCAGTGTTTATATTCTGCCATTTTTAAGATCCTTGCTAAAGTACTTTCCACAATCTGACTAGTAAGTGCTTTAGTATCAACTATCCATGATCTGTTTTAAACATAGTGTAAAACTCCAGTAAAATCAACCCGACGTTCCTGTTAGGTTTCTGCATCAGCGTGTGAAACTGTGCCCCCTCAGAAATCTGCGGTGCACTACATCCCTTACGGTGCTTCTTCCCCACCATCTGAGTCAGAGCTGGCTGTTGATCATGTGACACTGTCTGATTTGGGCTCACAGGTGTGTAAAGGTGTAAATCTAGAGCCAAACAGTGAAGCAGCATTTTGTCTCTCCTTCAAGTATTGTGATTCTATCGATTGAAGCATGTTTGCATCACAACAATGTATTGACAAAAGGGGGTCACTGGTGGTAACTGTGGCTTTTAGATTCAGTCCACATGCTTTTAACCTCGTCCTGGACTCAATTATGGACCAACAGCTACACCTAGAGGCTGAACAGGGTAATTTCATTAGGAACACAGGGAAAGAAATTTAGATGATTCAAAAAGAAATAAAGGAAGGAAGATGTAAAGGAAAGAAAATAAGAAAGGCGTAAAAAAGAAAAATAGAAAGAAGTAAAGGAGAAGGAAGCGAAGAGGTAAAGAAGGAACTAAAGAAGTAAAAAAGAAAGACAACCAAACAGAAAGATAGCAAATATAACTAAAGCAGCAAAACATAAAGAAGTAAAAAAAGAAAGACAGAAAAAGTAAAGGATAAGAAAGTAAAGTAGGAAAGTAAAGAATGAAAGACAACCAGACAGACAAATAAAGAAGTAAAGCAGTTATTGAGTAAAGAAGAAGGAAGTAAAGCTGTAAAGACAGAAAGACAGAGAAAAAGAAAATATAAGAGAAGTAAAGCAGTAAAAAAGTAAAGCAAAGATGGAGGTAAAGAAGAAAAGCACTAACAATGTAAAGAACAAGGAAGAAAAACAGTAAAAATGTAAAGAAGTAAAGAAGAAAATACTAAAGGAGTAAAAAAATAAGTAAAGGGTTGAATAAAGAAGTACAGAAACCCAAAAAATAAAGAAGCAAAGAAGGAAGTAAGGAAGTAAAGAAGTAAAAATGTTAAGAAGAAAGAAGGAAGGACTAAAATAAAAAGTAAAAAGTAAAGCAAAAAAGAAGCAAAAGATTGAGAAAAGAAGTAGAGAAGGCGGTAAAGAAGGAACAAAACAAGTAGAGCTAAAGAAGGAAGTAAAGGATCTGGTAAAGAAGTAAAGAAGGAAGTGAGGAAACAAAGAAGAAAAAAGGAAAGAAAGAAAGAAAGAAAGAAAGAAAGAAAGAAAGAAAGAAAGAAAGAAAAAAGTAAAGACAGGAAGAAAAAATTAAAGGCTGAAGTACTGAAGTACCAAAATAAAAATGTTAAGAAGTAAAGAAGGAAGGACTAAAGCAGTGAAAAAGAAGTAGAAAAGGATGTAAACAAGCGTAGAAATAAGTAAAGAGGTAAAGAAGGAAGTAAAGCAGCTAAAAAAGTAAAGAGGTAAAGAAGGAAGTAAAGAAGAAAGTAAAGAATGAGGTAAGGAAGTAAAGAAGGAAGTAAGGAAGTAAAGACGTAATTAAAGCAGTCAAGACAGGAATAAAAAAATAAAGAAGTAAGTAATAAAGTAACGAAGTAAAAAAGGAAATGAGTAAAGAAGGAAGTAAAGCAGTAAAAAAGTACATTAGTGTGTATAGAAATAAAGAAAGAAGTAAAGGAGGTAAAGAAGTAAGTAAAAAAGTAAAAAAGAATGAAAAGTAAAGAAAGAAGTAAAGAAGGGAGTAAATAAGTTAAGAGAAGCGCAACAAAGTAAAGAAAGGAGTAAAATAGCCATGAAAATGAATGTTTCTAAAATCCACCATGTACAGTTCGATGCTTTATTAACATCAAACCTTGGTAATGTTCTCGCTTCTTTGTTTTTTCCTTACATTGGTCTGTGCCGTGTTGCACAGTGGTAAACATTTTGACTACGTTGGCTGCATGGCCTGGATGCAAATTCCATCAAAAGCACTGATCAGTATGCTTTTACAAATGAATAATATCATATTCACATAAAGAAATAAAGAAATAAAGGAACACAAGTCCATTTGTCAAGAAAAGAAAGAGGGCTAGAAATGAAAATTTAATTTGGTTCACTGTACTTTTTTCAATTCCTCTAAGGCATTTTATATCAAAATGATTAATTTTAGTATTACTGACTTAAAGGTCCCATATCTCAACGTACACCTCTACCAGTACAGCTTTTATATATCTACAGAAAACCTCTTTAAGGAGTGTCGGCAAAATAAAGTGTTTGATTGTAACTGTTTCTTTCTACACTGCAGGACTCAAAGCGCTTTACACTGCTTTCCAATCAGCATTTCTCACACACAGGCACACACCAGTGAACAGTCGCTGGGAGCAACACGGGGTTCACTGTCTTGCTCAAGGACACTTCAGCCTGCAGACATGAAGATCGAACCGCCAGCTCTACCCACTGAGTCACAACTGCCCTGAAATGAGATCATACTCTGACACCAGGCCTCAGCAAAACACAGTAACGCACTTTTCATGGACACCTGACTTGACCGGTTGTGACTTGTGATGTCAAAAAACACAAACATCTGAATCTGCTGTTCATCTTGTATGGATTTCTCAGGACTGGTTGTTCTGAGTGTTCTTATTTTCAAAGCTTTTATTTTACACCATAGAGTTTGTATAAACCTCAAAACTCCCCAAAAGATGGATTTTCACATTATGGGACCTTTTGCCCTGTTAGAGACAAAAGGGTCCTTGCAAGTGTTTTTGGTGATAACTTAGTGGTGGTGATGGTTTTTGCTGTGACATTTGGGAATATCTATTTTTTTAAACCAATTTTGATATATCAATATACAAATCCCATATTACTTTATTTTTACACTGTGTAATTTAAATAGCTACATCGTTACCATTAATGTACAAAAGTATCCTCAAAAACACCATAAAATAGAAATGTTAATATTTTTTCCTACATTCCTCCATTTTTTTACACATTATTATTTTTGTGCTATAAATTATTTAGAGAACCCATTAAAACTAATGCACTTGGGAAACTATTTTTTTTAAATAATATTAATATTTTTAAATATCTGACACTACAAAAAATACATAAAAAACAATGTTGTTGCTAATCAGTGACAAGACTCTAATTATTCCACCAAGAAAAATCCACTTTGCATTCAGAATATTAAAAATATTTACATTTTTGTGTTTTTTAAAGACAATACTGTGATGCCATCACAAATACTGAATATAAAGTACAATATTACAATTTTGAAATTAATTAAATATTTGCTATTTATGATCCGAACTGAAGTTGTTGAAAGTATTTATGTAAAAAACAGAAAACCATATTAACATACTATTTTTATGGCATTTCTTTGAAGAAGACAATTTTGTCCCTTAATCGTAACAACTGAACTATTTCAAAACAGGGTGTGAGGGTTAATACCTAAATGTGATTTTGAGAATTTTTTTTGTTTTATTAGACAGACAGGAGTCTTATTTACAACATCAGTTGTGGCCAATGAGTAAATATATAACTGTAGCGCAACATCAAGCATTTAGAAGGCCAGGGTGACATTTGGACTCAGGTAGAGCAGAAGTTATTTATCAGCTTGTTTTTCATTTTTCTTTACCCTATTGGTTTAGTTAAGTTTTTCTAACACACAAGACAAACAGCATCAAATCACATCAGCTGTATCTCAGAACCTGAAATGAGATTTAAACATGCATGGCCACTTTTCAGCAGCTGCTCCACATTTTCTGCGTGTTTTGGGCTGACGCTGCACAAATGCATCTGAGCTTCAAAAAAAAAAAAAAAAACACCACATATTTGACCTTTTGAACTACTTGTAACTTTCCCTAAAATAATGATAATCTTCTATCAATGACAAAAAGGTACTAGTCAAAACAGGCAGCAGCTAACAGGGTCGTAGCCATGCAATCATACATCATAATCATCAGCCAGGACTTGTAATATGTAAATGAATTAAGTAAAACAGACATACTTGTCTAAAAGTAATTTCAAAACACTTTGAATCCATTTTTTACATTTTTACAACTCATTCCAAGCAGAGTTAGCAGCATAATGGAATGCCTTCTTCACATCACAAAAATAAATCCTTGGACCGAAGACTAAACGAACCCATGCCTTTTTAGCAGATGTACAAGAATATGTAGAATATGCTAATGCTGGAAAAGGCAAAGCATGCAACACAAGCAAACAACCAGCAGCGGTGATTAAGGGCTTTAAAGGTTTTACAAACCTCAGTGCAGCAGAGAGTATCTACATTTAGCAAGAGACACGTGTGTGTCACATCACTGTTATTAGGTAGTTAGTAATCAATCACATTCACTCCATTACATGTATGCACTTCTGAAAGTAGTTGTCTCGATTCCGTTTTACTCTTAGTTACATCTGGTCATTTTTGCACAGACTTAGTTTTGGCCTCCAAATGATGAAGAACAACTTAAATATGCACTGCTTCTTTGTCAGCCTAAGGTAGTAATCAACAAAGCAACAAACTGAGCAAAAGTGAACAAAAAAAGCATCAAAATGGGTAAACATTTTTCAAAATAACAAGCCAGTTAACAAAAAGGAACAATATAACCAACAAAATTGAACAAAAACATCAGCAAAATAAACAAGAAAAAGAAAAATATTAGCAAACTGATCAAGGAAGTAAAAAAAAATTCAACTAGACAAGTAAAAAAATGACAAAAAATGCCAAGACCCCCCCACAAAATAAGCAACAAATCTTTCACTAAGCAAAGGCTGAACAGGCCATCAAGTTTTTTTCTCATGATGATAAGAAAAATTCAACAGCATGTACTTTTGCATTTGCTCGGCCGTGGATCGATCACTTTATGGATGACAGGTAACGTGAACTTTATATTGTCGCTACCTGTTGAATAAATAAGTTACTCACCACTTGAATAGGTTTCATAAGATATTATCAATAAGTTATAAGTACTTCTACCTCTACTTGAATATAAAATGATAATACTTTTACTTGAGTAGCTTTCCTGTTTGCTCTACCCACCACTGTACAGACATAAATGTTGGAACAAATGTCTATTTGGGATCAAAGGACCAAATCATATTTTCTGTTTCAGTCTATAATAACTAGATAATTATCCTGGGATACAGCTGTGACCTGTGAATTCAGATCATTTGATGTTTGGATTTTCTTGGGGTTCTCAAGGACCCCAGTCAATAATGCTTACATGTTAAATATTTTGATCGAATACATTTGAAATGCAAATTAGTGTAAGTATAATCAATCATGGCTAATGTAATACACCATTTATATAAAAAAGGATATTTTAGTTCATAGCAGCTCCAAGGTCAGAAAATCCTCTCTGCCTTAATTAAATTCAAAGCCTCAGTAGGAGTGAGCTGCAGGAGGCGCCTCCCTCCAGTCCTTGCCCCTTATGTAAGTTACACGCCACCGTATCTAAATATATGATATAAGATTTGCTCAGCCTTTTCTGGAGTTATAACACCTAGTGGAATGTTTATCTCATCGTGTACTCAGTGAACCCATATTTAATGCGTAATAGTACTGATTCTAACACTGTACTGTACTGTATGTTAAACTTTTCATCATACAACTAAAAACATACAGTAAAGTGGACATGTAAGGAATGTAAATATATGCATACGTGCGTGTGTGTGCATGCGTGCGTGTGCATTTGTGGCACGGTCATGCATGGTTATGTATGAGATTGCCTTGTTTGCATCTGCGTGTATGGTAAGGACTCCCAGGGAAAGGATTCCTGGTGACTGTGTGAATATGCATGGTTGTCTGCATGCATGATTAATTTCTTGTGCAAATGTCAGTGTACATGATTAGAATGTAAATCCAAGTTTATCCCTGCAGCACCTATATTTTTTAAAACTTTACAGAGGAGTGATTAATGCATACAAATTTTATGGAGATGCAGGTAAAAGCCTTAAAATGCAAAGCCAAGCATTTTGTTTGTTCATATTACAGTATCAGCATAGAACGCTGAGGTTTTTACTTAGCAGCCCCTGAGATTAAAGTAATGTTCAGTAACAACATAAATGTCAAGCAGGTATCCTGAATAACACTAAGCATGATGACTATTTTAACATTATAGAGGTCACAGGAGCTGTGTGCATTGTGAATATGGGACATAAAGTTGAGTTTCAAATTTAAGCCTACTGTATATCATGGGTTTCATTGTGTTACTGCAGCGTTATGCAGTATGTATCCAAGTGCTTTTAGTTAAGTACTGTAATTAAGGAATATTCAACATACTTCTTTATGCCATTTTGTACTTCCAGTCCACTGCATCTCAGATGCAAATGTTGTATTTTACCCCACTGCATTTGACTGACTGCTTTTTTATATTGACCAATGAGGCAAATGTGAGGAATAGTCTTAAATGTTGATATACACTATATAAACTAATGTGATGGGGACACCTGAACGTTGCACCGACAGGAATGTGGGTGTGTTTCCATATCTGAACAGTGCCCAGCATTTGGTCATGAGACATAAATCAGTCAACAAAAAATAACAATATAGTAAATAAAATGAATATAAAGTAACAATATAGTTAGCAAAATGACTAAAATTATCAACAAAATAAGCAAAAATGACTAATGTAATCAACAAAATGAACCAAAAATGAATAAATTAATCATTGTCCAGTTAGGATGGGCTCAGAATAAGAAATCATGAACATCTCACATGATCCACTTTATCACATTCTGCCCAACTAGATGACAGTTGTAGCATACAATCAATATTACTGTGTTGCAGGACTGAACATTATAAAGATTCTTTCAACCCTGCTGTAATCAGATTCTTCAGCACCATGACTGATGGCAGACGGAAGATACTTTTCTACTGACGGTCTGTCTGCATGCCTGCCTGTTCTCAACTCCCTACCTACCTACTTACTTTCCAACCTAACTACCCATTTGCCTGCCTGCCTACCTGTCAAAACTTCTCACTTGCCTACCTACCTACCGTCTGCCTGCCTACTTATCTATATACAGTACCTGCTAAGCTACCTGCTTGCCTGACTACCTGCTTCCAAAAATGCCTGTCTACCTACCTACCAACCTACCTACCCACTTACTGACCCACCTATCTACCTACTGACCTACAGTACCTACCTGTCTGCTTATGCTTAAATGCCGGCCAACCCTCCCTGCCTGCCCACCTACAGTACCTACTCACTTACTTTCCTACCTACCTATCCACTTACCCACCTACTGGCCTAAGCCTAACAACTGGGAGCATCTCAGTTAATTCTCCTAAGTCTTTCAAAACATCATGATTGAGCAGTAGATTCCATTGTCACAAATTTGGGGACATAAAAATTGACTTTTTAGAAATCTATTGTGCTCACAACAGTGATGCCACAAACATATGGCATATATGAGGACATATCTTATAGAATATGATTGTGTTTCTTTAGCATAAATCACCAACAGTATATCGATAGTAGTACAGTAAAATGCAACAGAGTACACATTAAAGCCAAGCTCAAATGAAACCAAATCCATAAGATCACAGAAAGCTTTTGCTTGTGATGCACTATTTTTACATTACGTCCTTTTATTTAAATACATCAAATGATCTGTTTACACTGTGATGCTGAAGTAAATTTCGACCAGTGAATACACAGGAGAGGTTAAACTATTCAGAATATTGATTCTCCAGTCTCTCTCTCAGTGAACACCCATGTAAATACTTTTTATCACGTCTGCAATATCTTCACCCTATAATGCCGTGTGCATCATATTTGATACACACGTTTCTTAGACCATTGCATCATCATATGGTTAAAACTTTTCTCAAAACCCTGTTGAATACAATCTGTTACTTGTCTTTTGCCCCCAGGTGGAGGTGAATTATGTTTAAAGCCCATTCTATCAAATAGGAAACAAATTTAAAAAAAAGATGCAACTTATTTTTGTTTATTTTAATTTAATTTTCTTAAGGGGGAAATAAAGGCTTCAGATTTAAAAAAAATCTGAAATTTTCTGTGCATTATTTCTTGGGTCAGGCTTTACAGGGTTAAACCATCCAGTCACCCCACAGAGCTAACAAGAAAAATAAAACACTCAGTCATCTTGCTTTATGTTTGCTTTTGCTGTGTGGATCCACTGAAGACGTGTTTAATTGCTGGAGGAGCAGTAGAAAAGCAGCTTGAAACACAGTGCAATGGTGCTTATTATATTACCACAGCACGCAACCAACACAATTTTTTTTCACCGGGCAATAAAATATAGAAACTGTTCATAAAATCTTCAGGTACTGGGGGAAAAGTTTTCATTACATTTGTTTCAGTTGTTTATTTGGAAAACTCCTGCACACCTGTTCCCCCCAAAAACCTGTATAAAGTGATGATCTTGCAGTGATAGAATACGTACTTGGACGGCAGATTTGTGTTTGTATCTGTTTTCATAGATTAATTTCTTCATGTAGAGATACAGGTTTAGTTTATTTTTTATAATCAGGACTGTGTGGGCAGAGTGATGTATTGGTGCTTAGAGATGGGGTGGAATAGAATGGTCTCAAATGAACCATAACAGATGAGGAAAACAATTAATTCAGATGAGAAAATATGCAGAACTGTCAGAGGAAGCACAGGAAGATGGAATTTGACTTGCAAATTCTAATTAAATACATGCTATTTGTTACTGAAAGTAATATGAACATCTTTTCGCATTCTGTATTCCATACTTCTCGATTAGCTTAGCCTCATCACTTGGATACTTGCTGTAAACTGCAGCAACATTAATACTAGAGCAGTAAAATTTACCCACTATTGCTTTGTAATTGTTCATTACGTTGTTCATTACTTTGTTTGAATAAGACACTGAAATCCTCCATTTTATCAGTTTTCCTTAAATGGTTCCTAATATAGTTTGAATGTTATAAATCTAGATCAAAACATACAGGCATTTATTCCTATAACCACCATTTACAGATGAAATGCAGTGAGTTTCCGAGCAACACCACAGACATTCCTTTGTGAAGAGAATTGTCTGATGCAATGACAGTGGACATTTAAAAAAAAAATGGTGCATAAAATAATTTGACCTGTCTGGCTGTTTAAGGTATAAAACAAGACATATAAAAGGCATAAGTTATGGAATTTTAATGGAAATATTGTTAATGAAATTTTTTATCATAGTACAAAAGCTGTTTGAGCTTTTGTACTATGTTAAATCAATTACTTATATAAACTGTGCAAAAATATTCAAATATACATTTTAAATCACCTGCAATTTCAGGTACTAAACATATTCTGACTAATCTACCATGTTGCAATGGTGAATTCTTATCTTCCACATGCCAGAAAGTGCAAAAAATAAACTACCTTATCTCAGAGAAATTCTTTTTCAAGCTCATTTCACAGTTGCAAGACTTTTTTTTTTTTTTCCACTAGGCCCTGTATGACATTATAGTGTGCTAGACTTCCTTAGATGGTCATTCTCGCTGTAGAGGTGGCTAACTGGGAAGGAATGTAAACAGCCATGTAGAGGTGGCTAAGGGCTAGCATTAGCCTCTATAAACTGTTACAATCGAAACCTCGCTAGGTGATAGTCAGTGTCAAGATGAGGTGAGCACTATCTGGCAACACCTTGACGCTGTGAGTACCAGCGGTGCCATGGACCCCAGGTTGCAGCCTGGTTTTAACTCAGCAGTTACGCCTAAACTTGTCAGTTGCCGTCTGCAGGCCTGCTCAGTGCTGAGTCACGCAGCTCCATAACCCTGCTCATGCTAGTAATAGTAACATTTGCTCACTCTTAATTTGTTTCTTGGAAGAGTGTTCAGAAAGTTGGAGTTATACGAGCTTGCATTTAACACAAGCAGCACCATACAAAGAAAATGTATTAAGCTACCTCCCCTCACCCAGAAACTCCAAATAAGGCAAACCCATTCATTTTCAGAACAGGACTCCCCGCTTATAATCTCATGTTTTTGTCCATTAAAGGTCCAGTTGATGATGTTTCTCACTCACCTTCCCTTTTCATCCCTCACCTTCGCTCCAGTTGCCTCTCTTTCTCTGTCCCCCCTCCCCCATTTCTTACTTTCTTATTTTTATTTTTGCAATACTGTACTATGATACTAGCTTGCGTCTTCCCTGGAGTTTTTTGCCTCCTCCCTCTGTCCTAGGTCTCTTGATGTCCTGGCTGTGTGTTTGCTAGTTGTGGATCGGTCCAATGTCTGTGGACGTTGCCCAGTGTCTGTGTTGTTTGTTGTTCTGTCTCTACTCTTTTCTTTTGTCTCTCCTCTGTCCACTAACACCAACCGGTCGAGGCAGATGGACGCCTAGTCACCTACCCTGAGGTGTTGGTTCTTCTGGAGGTTTCCCTCTTCTGTTAAAAGAAGTTTTTCGCCTTTGGCTTGCTCTCGGTGGTTCTGTTGGGTTTACTCTCTGTATAGTCTGAGGTCTCGGCCTTGATCTGTGAAGAGATAATCGCCGATTATGATTGGTGCTGTACAAATAAAACTGAATTGACTTGAATGTTGTTGGGAATTTAGCTCTTAGCACATAGTTTGTTGCTGTCTGTGGTACATGTTTGGGCAGGTGACCTACCAGTCACCACAGCGTATAACCTCATAGGTGCATCAGCTTATGTACTCACTCACAGGGTTGACACACAGTCACAACAGTACTGTAGTTAGCAACTGTAGCTTGTCTAACCACAGGATGACTGTCTGCATTTCACATTCCTTCAACATTTGGTACAGGTATGAAAAGAACAGACAGCTTGACAGCGGTGATGGCTAGAAGGTCGTCACTTTAATCATTTATACAGGTCCACCACAAATGAAAGGCTACTAACTAAATTCCCAACATCGTGGACTGGACCTTTAACAGATTGTTTTGAATTATGATGAGTACAAAGTTAATAAAATCAAGTGAGCATTACATGGGCACTCTAATTGAAGTGGTTTTTAGAAAGATTCATAGGCAGCAAAACAAAAATAGACTTTTCATCCAATTCATCCAGTTGCAAATGTGGAATTATAAGTTTAAGCTTTACACCATGTCTTACCAGTGATAGGCAGAGTAAACAGAAACAGTACTCAAGTAAAAGTATTGTTACACTTTAAATATAATGACTCAAGTAGAAGTAGATGTACTCATGAAAACAAGTACCTCAGTGAGAGTAAAAAGTATCCCATGAAAAAAAAAATTATGTTTTAAAGCTTATTTTTGAATATTGTTGATTATTTGCTAACTTGGTTCAATATTTTGTTGATTAGTTTTGCTAATTTTGTTCAATTTTAAACATTTTGTTGATCCTTTTGCAAACATCAGTTTACAGCGATATTTTGTAGATTGATATTTTGTCAATTATCTTGCTGTTTTGTTCTTTTTGTTAATATTTCACTGATTATTTGGTTTGTTTTTACTTATTTTGTTGATATTCTGGATGACAAAGTTGATGTGTAAAAATAACCACTATTTATTTTGGTGTATAGCCAAAAGAAACCAAGTACAAGTGCATATTTAACATCAGAAATGTTAAATAGTGAGAGAAATGTTAAGAGTGAGAGTAAAAAGTAGTCTCCAAAATAACTACTCTCAATACGACCCGAGGTGATGTAATGGAGTACTACTCACCTGTACTTCTCATTTGCCTGTGCATTAACACGACATAGCTCAGTGCTGTTTAACACTATGCTGTCGGTCCACCAGAGGGCAGTGCTGCTCTTTCACCTCAACGAACCAGCCTGGCTGTGGGCTGTCACCAGGCTGATGGATTGTCGAGGCCTGTGACTGGCTGCAGCTAAAGCTCAGGATTTGAATTTTTTTTTTCAAAACTCGACCTCCTCCCACCCCTCCTTTGTGCCTTGCGGTCCTGCCTTCCGAGCCAACCTCCTCACCTTGCAGGGTCTAATACTGTCTATAGCTGTGTATTTGCTTGTGAGATACTGTAAATGCTAACATGTTAATGTTGAAATGAGGGAAGTCTCTGAAAATTCAGGCTTCATATGCTCCTCAAAGCAATCAAGGCTAAGTTATTCAGCTGGTTGATTACCCTGCCTGCTTTACTCTGGGCTTTTTCATTAATTACACAACCCCGATCATGACAAATTGTTTTGACATACTGATAATTAAGACTTTTTGTAGCTACTATTATAACAACATTATGTATTATTATGAACATATACACATCAAAGTGGATTAAACCAAAGCTCAAGCTCCCTGAAAATTGAAAAGATGCCAAAAGGCCTACATTTGCTACAGTAAGTGTTCGGAGAAGCTTTTAGATGCAGAATTTTGTTTCATTTTCTAAAAAGGACAAAAATGACGTAAAGGAGCTCAGGATTTTCTCTGCTCTATACCCACAGAGGGCTGGTGTTTGTCCACTTGTATTTCTTGACCTTATTGCCTGTCTGATCCTGTGCTGACGTAAGAGACCTCTTCTTCCTTTTGGGCTTAAAATGCAGCTTGTCTGCCCAAATAAAGCTGAACCAAAGACACGGTTACCTGCTGAGTTCATAGTTTTTTTCTTATAAGACAGCAATGGGGAGAATTCTGTCAGATTTTTCTTGTTCTGTTATATTCCCTTAGTTTTATTATCATCTTCAAATATTCAATCGCATCGGTAAAGAAATAAACATTCAATTTTGGCCTCATGCTGTAAATAAAGTATTCAGAGTAATTCTTTCAATTTGTTTTAAAACTGAGTTGAACATATGTTTATTAAGGTTTTTGCATTTCAGAAAACAGGATGATGAATTAATATGATACAGCACATCCAGTGTAGTAGTAGCTCTTCACTAACACGCTGTTTGTTGGCAGGTGTTGAACTTCCCTCCTTTCTTTTAACAGCTTTGTTATCACTGAGTAAATGGTGTTTGAGTCAGGGAATCTCACCAAAAAAAAAAAAAACTGGCTGGTTGTCAACATGACCAGTAGTTTTTCCAGTAAAAATAATGTGTGTTCTGCTAATGTCCTGATATGATGTCACAATATATGGACATAAGCTCAAGTAGTCTGTGTCCTGCTCACCATTTCACACAAATTGTCTTACATCCTGTATGGGCGGCATCAAAAGGGCTGAATGGAGAAGCCATTGCAAAAATGTATGTGTCAAAGGCTGCAGTTTCTTGAATGATGAATGGGGACAGACTCCAAAACTCAATTAGCTACCTTCATGGTTGAACCAGGAGGCTGCCTTAGGGTCAACGACTGCAGTAATACAGGAACTTTGGGGTAATTTTACGGGGCTGTGGCTGTTGGTGCGTGTCTACACTCAGGAACCAACCATGTGTGTCAAATTACAGGAACCTTTACAGGGTCTAATGGAGCCCCTGCTTTGTGGTAAGTACTCCAAACCACAGAGATAAATAAATGCTGTAGCGGAAAGCTTCATTAGATAATACAGGCGAAAACGTCCAAATTTGGCAGCCATCTTGGTCCAGGAAGCTAAGCCCCGCTGCCTAGTTAATATACTGCACTTGATGTGATAATTTAGGGTGATTTATTGAGTTTCAGTCTCACCTGAGTTAATTTCTTCTTGAAAAACCTCAACATCTAGGGAATAATTGGTACATGTCCGATATATAGTATTTTTAAAATTATTTTCTTCACTAGTTGGCAGATTTTCCAACTGAAGCTAGAGGAGGCTATGACACAGCTGTGACTGAGCTGATTTAAATCCTTTTTATATGTCATTTCATATATATATCATATATATATATATTTCATATATACAGTGGGGACAATAAGTATTGGGAAATGTAAAAATGTGCAAGTTCACCCATTTAAAAAGATAAGAGAG
>JAQQAE010007262.1:703-15999 GCA_029823295.1 Pseudamia nigra
CAAGAAAATCAATAGAGATTAATAAAATAATTAAGAAAATCTGTAAAAATAAAGAGAATACACACCAAAATGTACCAAAATGAAGAAAATAACCAACAAACTGAACAAAACAATCAAGAAAATGAATAAAAATGAACAAAACACTTAAGAAAATGGGTAAAAACATCAGCAGAATAATCAAGAAAATGAACAAAGATTGAGAAAATAATCAAGAAATTGAAGAAAATAAACAAATGAAATGAAACAATTAAACAATAAACCTATAATGAGTAGATAAACTAAATAAGAATATGATTTTTTTTCTTGTTTTGTTTTGCGTATTGACATTGTCAGCCGGTCCCTAAGTCCAGGCAGGCTCAGTAGTTGATCCTGGATCCCCGGAGCAGCAGCGGCGGCTCCAGTCAGTCAGTCCGCCGCTGCAGTCCGATAGTGCGGCCAGTCATCACCATCCTCTCGGCGTCTGCGGAGCTCTACGGCGATGTGGCTTTGAACCGACGGCAACCGCGGTGGACAGTTGCACATCCACGGACATGAGGACACCTGCTACGCGGGCTGCTTGCACCAGGCGCACCGGGAAACCTGACTGGCATCGTTTTTCACCGAGCAAATGAAAAAGGAGGTGATGCAGCACCAGAGACCGCCTCTGTCACTTCACAACCAGCTAGCTAGCCTTAGCAGCGTAGCCGAGTAGCCCGCAGCCTCCGGGGCTCCCAGCGGTAGAGCCCACCGCCGGCTGGGTAGCGAATATGCCACTCGGCTCAAATATTGGAATAGTCCGTGCCTGTTTTTCCGTCTTGGATAAAACCCGCCAAGTTTATTCTGCGTTGCTACTTTTACAGCTAGCTTGATAAGTTAGCCGCTCACCAGCTAGCATTTTCCGTCGGCTAATCGTGTCACAGACTGGCACTGTCACAGAATGAACTTGGTATTCTGTGGACACACCGACGCACCGTACAGCCTCAGTGGAAAACTACCGGGATAAATACATCGCTTTAGGTGGACACTGGTGTCAACACTGGCTAATTTGACCGTCGGGAGATTAATGTTGGCGTTTACAGCTCGATTTCAGCCCCATCCTTCTTCACATCAAACCCCTGTGAACAGATGCTGAACGGATCCAAACGTTTCTCACCGGGTAAAACCAGCCTGTGGCTTTTTATTTTATTTTAAAGAAATAACTACGTTAAAGAGTAGTCGGTAAACTCGTCTAAAATGTGTAGGTTGAAACTGTGTCATATGGGACGCACTTGACTCCAACGCAGCCCAATGACGAGGAGATTTAAGTGGATGCTTTGGCCTCAGCTGTTAGTAACGAAATGTGAAGCCGTTAACGGTCCGGTGTGTTGGATCCGTAGGAGGAACAGCAGATGCGCAACGTGGAAAACCTTCAGGGCAAATGTAATAATACGCCAAAGTCTCAGGCTTTGTTGTTTTGAATGATTACAATGAGCAGAAGTATTTTCCAACTTCCTGATTCCTTATCTCCTGTGTCGTTGTCACACGTAAATGTTTCCGGTCATGTAATCCTACTGTTTGATCGGAAACATTTAGGCGTGACAAATACAGTACAGGGCAAAAGTTTGGACACACATTCTCATTCAGTGCGTTTCCTTTATTTTGACTGTTTACATTGTAGAGTCTCACTGAAGGCATCAAAACTATGAATGAACACATATGGAATTATGTATGTACTTAACAGGTCATGAGGTCGTGACCTGAAATGGTGTTGAAAACCATTCCAGGTCACGGCCTCACGAAGCTCAGTGAGACACCAAGGGTTTGCAGCACTGTCAAAAAAGCAAAGGGTGGCTGCGCTGAAGAAACTAGAATATAAGTTCTTTCACACTTTATTTACTTAACAAAAAAGTGTGAATGGTTTTCAACACCATTTCAGGTCACGACCTCATGACCTGTTAAGTACATGCATAATTCCATATGTGTTCATTCATAGTTTTGATGCCTTCAGTGAGAATCTACAATGTAAATAGTCATGAAAATAAAGGTGTGTCCAAACTTTTGGCCTGTACTGTGTATATACACAGAACAGGCATCAAGAACCGTTGTACATTGTTGTATTTTTCGACGCAGCAAGAAAATAGAGGAAATGCGCACAAAAATCAGGACGAAACGGCATCTGCAGGTTTAGCATGACCTCTCCTCCGGTCGCTCAGAGAATTAGAAACTTCCTGTTTCCACCTGGCTTCTGGAGGGCTCGCAAGGTGGCTCACGGCTTTTCCTGTTGCTCTTTGACTCTAAGCAAAGTTTTTGCATCATATAAGAAAGACACTGCGCAGTTCTAGCGACACTGTCAATTCAGAAATGAATATTGGTGGAGTGGGAAAGACCGGTGACAAACTCTGTATGGTTGCCTTAAAAATCAAATCATGACAAATGAAGAGCAAGATCAATATAGAATAATCAGATGGCTCAACTCCAACCTGATGTAATGAATGCAAAAGAGCATCTTCAAATGTCATACTGGTTGCATACAACACTCAAGACATGTTTAATGAAAGTGGAGGCTCTACTAAATACCTGCCGCTTTGCTCTGTAAATATTGTTTTCATGCTGTTTACATATTTCACATATATGCTGAACGTATGAAACTGAGAAACATATGGACGATCATTATAGCCTTGGGATGTTTTTATTTCTTCCATCTCTTCCACTGTGCCTTCTCTGTGGGAGTTTACTGTTGACGTGTTGTTAAATTCATCATAAATTCAGAAGGAATCTAGGCTTTTATGCCACATATGACTTACCGTGTTGTCACCATGTTTCATCATAATTTAGTGATGTTGCATTTTATAGAGGCCTGCCAGAGAATGCTTGCCAAGATAATAATACTGATTTTAAGGGAGATGCTTCCTATAGCGACATGTGGACGTGAACCAAATAAAGTAGAAAATATCTGCTGTTTTTGGAACCTGCAAGATTTAGACCATACTTATGTTACTACACTGTGAAAATACTCCACTACAGGTCAAAGTGGTGCCTTCAAAACCTTACATCAGTAAAAATTAGGGCTGTCAAACGATTAAAATTTTTAATCTGATTCATCACAGGGTTACTGTGGATTAATTTCGATTAATCACGATTAATATCCATTCGTTATTAATCTAAATTAATCACAGGGTCACTGGATTAATTTAGATTAATCACAATTAATACCCACTTTGTGGGAGCAAAAACACTCATGATGGAAGGTGATATAGACACTCGACTAAAATGACTTATTTTACATGTATATTTTTTTTCTAATTTAAACTTGTGTAACTAAAAGAAATTCCAGCTGCTTTGTAGAACTTAACAGAACCTCTAATGTTCTGCTGGGATGTTTTTGCTTTTTTACCCTTGGTTCATTGTTTTCATCAGCAACTGTCATTTCTTTCAAAATGTGTAAAGACTTATATTTTTACATTTAAATTGACTTAGAAGCAGTAAATACTAAAGAAGTTGTCAGTGAGGTGGGTTTAATGTAACATGAGATTTCATCACTTTTTCCTTGATACAGTATGAGTTATTGTGCATTAATCGCGTTAATGCATTAATCACATTAAAAATTTAAATCTAATTAATCATGCAAATGGATTAATCCCGGTTAATACATTAATGTTGACAAACCTAGTAAAAATGCATTTTTAGTGAGTAGTACTTGTTGTAAAAGTAGCTTTACATACTCAGTAGTTTAATCTTCACTGCTTCATACGTACATTTGTAGCATTTCTTTCCTGTGAAAACAACACAGGATTTACTTAAGATTTCACTAAAGCTCGGGACACTTGAATATTGTTTGCCCGGTTTTATGTTGGACAGTTGGCCCTAATCGGGGACATGGTTAGTCGGGACAGAAATCTGCAAGTGTGTGAGGGGAAAAGAACCGACCTGACCTCAGTTGCAGTCAGTCAAATGTTTGAAGTTTTTGAGCCGACTGGACGCAATTGTGTCGTGTGTAGTGATTACCCGCCCAACTACATGTGCTGCCAACAGCCGCTGAAAAAGAGCAGAGAAGACACAGGAAAATAGCGTCAGACGACAACAGAAAGTAGAGGGAGTATTAAAATGATTGCGAACAGCCATGCCTGATTTTTTTTTTAATTTTAATTTTTTCTTGGATTTTTTGGAGCACCAGCATAAACAGTGAACCGTTTACAATCCATGTTTATTTGTGGCTCTGTAGAAACGGTGACTCTTGAAAGAGTTTGATGCATTCAGTTGTTTTGACGAGTCATGTAGTGTGTGTGATCCCTCATCGGGCGCAGTCCTCACACGTTTGATCCCCCGTCTTTCAGTCGTCACAAAAACCCAGCGAAACCAGTTGGTTGGTGTGCGCTTTGGAAATCGCTTCAAAATCTGTCACGACTGTGAAAGTTGTGTAGTGGTGTTGCCAGCTTAAGTTTGTGGAAGACTTTGGTGCGTGGCTATTGAATTTGGAGGACTTTCCACATTTATGCTCTTCAAAAAAATGTTATTTTAGTCAATTTTCAGTTGCATATATGGAAAAATGATCCAAAAAGCTTCAAAATGAAGCATGCTGAAGTGAACTGAGGGATCAGGGGAAAGTCATTTAAAGCGGTGCTCTCGATGTTGATATTAAATGATTTTGTCTTGTGCGGTGCCCTGAGTGGCTTGGTTGCTGCTCCGAAAGCTTATAACGGGAGGCAAAACTTTGCATCTGGATTCTAGTGGGCAATTAAAGCGGCCAGGCAAATGTGGTCATGTTTGCATTTGAGGTATAGTGGAGAAGATGCCTAAAGTTACAAAAGATGCAGACACTCAAGAAGAGGAAATTTGTACTTAAGAGAAGCAGCTAATTTTGTTTTTTCTCTACTGTTTAGTGTTTTTACAACTCACTGATAAGGGGCAACTATTTTATGTCATGCTAACCCTGGTTGTAATGCTCCATTTTTCAGAATCATGACGACAGTTGTCCTGCTGACCAGTCACTCCTTCACTGTGGGACCACAACCCTTCTTGGTTACTGGATTTACCAACGCGGGGATGAGATAATAACGTCCTCCAGCCAGTGCATGCTGCTACAACAACACCCGTGGCACTTGTGAACCCACCCCGCCCTGCTCCCCAGCCCCTCCCCAAGCCAGGTAGATTCCAAAAGTCACAACATGACGACGCCGGCTCTCCTGCCGCTGTCAGGCCGCAGGATACCCACTCTGTCGCCAGGTGCCTCATCGTTCCCGCACCACAGAGCTACGTTGAGGCTCTCTGAGAAGTTCATCCTCCTCCTCATTCTCAGTGCCTTCATCACTTTATGCTTTGGGGCCTTTTTCTTCCTGCCAGACAATTCCAAGCACAAGCGCTTTGACCTGGGTTTGGAGGATGTGCTTATTCCCCATATTGACTCACCCAAAGAGGGGAAGCATGCCTCTGGACAGGTTGTCATACATGGACAGGGAGGACACGATGAAAACAGACACAGGTAAGAAGCAACACAGATCATGTTGTGTGCATGTTGTCAGTTAACTGTGTGACTCGTCTCCTGATGCTTTGTCCTTATTAAGACCTTATTTAATACCTCAATATTATATAAATGCACCTTCATCCTTATTCTCACTCAAACTCTACTGCCTACATTATTTTTGAAATGTGCTGCAAAGTCAGAAAGAGACAGAGTTGATACCTGTGTGTGTGACAGGAGTAGGTCATGGACAGCAGGGCCTGTATCCTTAAACACGATTCTCCTCTCAGACAGCTCCTAGCTTTGGCTAAAGAGTGTTAGCTTAGGAGTGATTTAGGAGAGGCCTTAGATCGACTCTGAGCAAGGACTGAACTAAAACTTTTATCTCCGTGAGGAGGCAGACTCGACCTATCGCTGTGAACGACACATGATTTGGAAAGCTGCGATTGATTTATCACACCTAAAAAAATGTAAAAAATGCATTCAGGTGAAAATATGGAGATAAATAACGGTGAATCAGCAGGACTATTGAGACTTTGAAGACAAAATATGGAAGTATTTGAATTGTGTTGAATGTATAATAAACCACACTGGAGCTGTTGCTCTGACGTGTTTCTAACACAGATCTGTATGCCAGCATTGTTTTTTTTTTATTTATTTTTTGCATATTTGTTTGGAAATCTAGTCTGAGTTTAGAGGATGACTTCTTTGGTTTTTGCATGTGCAAAAGTCTTCCAGTTTAAGCCTTGATTTACAGAATCTGAAAAAAAGCTGATTGAGAATTAATAACTACAATGATTTATAAAATTATTGTTTATTAAAGATCCACATTGGGCAAAGATACTTTACTCTTGTTCTTTTGTTTCCTTCCTAGTCATAGTTTTCTCTTCCTCATTATTCGTCCTATTAGTATTTCCTCCATTTTCTCCACTGCTTCTCAAAGTCTTCGACCTCTTAAAGTCCTGCTCACTACTCTCAACAGTTTGTCAACTCTTTAAGGGTTAAAAGATGCTCTTTTATTTTTACTTTAATAACAGTCTGAGTTTTGTCCTGGTTTCATCTCCCTAAAAAGGCCTGCTTAAATATTCCAGTATCAGTTCCAGTACCAGTGTATGTTAAGCCTGCACTATTGATTGAATGACTATTGTAATGGCAGTATGTGTGTAAAATTATATCAAAGGCTGCAGTTTAAAGGTCCAGAGGATTTATTGTGATCTAAGCGCAGAGAAAAACAGTCTGTGTTTTATGGTTATAATATGCTTTTGGTGAAACTGGGCAGGGAGAGGTACTGTGCAAATTTGACAAAATCCAGGTCTTTTTAAAAAATAAATTTGTATTTTTCTATGTTTGACTTGGAAAAAGTAGTATTCTGTGCATAGTGTGAAGTAAAAAGTCATCAAAATCACAGCTGCAAACCATATTCCCCATGGTTATCATTTTTTTAAAAGCAAATCATGTAGCAATATTCTTTGTTGTATTTAGAACATATTTCTGCAGCTTTTTCCTGTAGTGGCAGTAGATTAAACATCTTTCGGTTTCAACCAAGCAGCATTAAAGATGTCATCTTGAGCTTTGGGAAACATTTTTTCACATTCTTTGAACAATCTGAATTTATTAAACTCGGGCCGAGTCAAGGTCAAATTTATTCATGTAGCACATTTACAACAGCTCTTACTGCCCAAAGTACTTCACAGGTTAAAAATTACAATTGAACAAGAGATAAAGCAACAAACAGGGTAAAACTACAGAATCAAGGGAAGATAAACATCTAACTTAAGAATCAAATATGACAACTGTTGTTCATAAAGTCAAAAACTTTAATCCAAATTATGTTTTCACCTGGGTTTGAAACTTTTTTTTCACTAGAATTGTCTCTGGGCTACCAACCAGCTGATGTTAGTGGAATTGATTTAGAAAAAAATTTCAAGCTTACAACATTTTGCTTCAAAATCAAGTGTCATTATAGTTTGATATTTCATTAATTATACGATGCCCATATTAATGAGGAACTGAATGTTAAGCAACTTTGTGTATGGCATGAAAAATAGTGTAGTTCTGTGGTATCCAGGTTCCCAGATACATTGTGTACTAAATCTCCATTTAATTTTTTTTCAGGAAGCTTAACTTATTACATATGAAAGTACCTACTAAAACCTACAAAAATATGAAATACAAGTTAATTAGTTGTGGAGATACAGGTGTCTGAATATGATTTGGCCCATAGTTGTTTCCCTGTTGAAGATCTTAATCCTCTGACTCAGAATTCATCGCAAAAAGAGTGGTGGTGTATTCTGTGTTGTGTCATGGTGGCGTTTTAATACGTTATTTCAGATTAAATTGACAACCAAATTAAGTGATCAAGGCAGCAGGGTTTTCCGGGCCAAAACTTCCTGCTTTTGAGTCTCGTGCTTCTGAACAGGAACGTCGGCTTCATTTGACTCACTGGAAAATGAATGAGGTTCGTCAGAGTCTGACTGAAGGACAGGTGACCTGAACTCCTGATTGGAATGTTTTCTTGAAATGTTACACTGAGTATGACTTTCATTATCAAGGTGTGAATGACCAGGAAAGAGATGAGCTGTTCTCAACGTTAAAGGGCAGGTTTTTATGCATTAGTTGATTTGGATTTATATTATCCCCAGTAGTTCTGTGTTTCATCACAGTTACGTCATATTTCCCATTTGCTGCTCAAATCTGACTTTAATTACGGGGCTTTTCGTATTTTTGGTTCTGGTTCCGTCACGCAGACATTTCCTTTAGGGCTGTATTGTTTCACACATCTTCTTCATGTCAGTTGTGCTGCTCAGGGGTGTGGCAGAGTTTGTACAGTCATCCACACCGCTGAATAGAAAAGCACACGTCAGCACAGTTATGTCCTCTTCCATCTTCTGAAGCTCAAAATACCCCCCCCATGTGTCCCCTTTGGGTGTGATTGTTCAAGTTATCACCTTGGCCCAAGTGTTTCTGTGCCGTCCCATGAGCCAACGTGGTTGAACTTGATGAGCTAGAACACACAGCATGTTTGAAAAGCTTTAGTAAGTACTTAAATAGGCTCAGAAATTACCGTCTGCCATGAGCCAGACGCTGGCAAATGTTTGGCTGCAGCTCTGACATTTTTCATTTGAATTGTCCAGTCTCTTTGGCTGGTCGCCTGCCATCATTTAAGGCCATGTTTTCTTTTTTAAATTGCTTTTATATTTGGGTATTTAAAATCCTGTTCTATTTGAAATCCATTCCGGACGAAGTTCATGACCGGCCACCAAATATTGCTTTTAATAATGACATATCTCCTGCTGACAATCCAGCATGTTTTTATTCACAGACTTATAGAGATTTCATCCTGTACCGACCTTTAGCTTTCAAATAAAACCTTCCTTCTGTGTCCAGGGATCTTGCTGTTTTTGTGATGCATGTTTGCATAATTTTACACCTATACTGTTACAGTATTCAGGAAATGGCTCAATGAAATATGAAATCTGCTTATAAATGAAAACACAATTCCACAAATAACACACACCATCCACTTGTAAGAAGCTTATCTCCACAAAAAAACCCATTAGCTATTTAGGGAAACATGTTCTCTTTTCTTTATAAAATGATAGAAAAATCTGTTTTTGTTGGTTCAGCTTAGGTGTCTTACAAAGGTAGGAAAAAAAATCTGCTTTATTTTCATTTTGTAATTTTGTTATTTGCCCTGTTAAATACTCAAAAATGAAGCGAGCACTGTTTGACAAGCATTGCAGGTCAGATTTAAAACCAAACCCTTATGAAATGATCTCCACTAATCAGCGAGGCAAAATTAATCCAACATACAAAATAAGTACCAGTACATAGAATGTGTAGGAAGCACCACTGTAACATAAGAATAGCCTGGTTTTGGTGAAATTGATTTGATGCCCTCGGCACAATTACTAAGATTTAGAGCTTTTTGTTTTTGCTGTTGTACTACCTACATGCCAAAGCTGTGGTTTTCAGCGATTGAAATGTGGGTTTCTTATCCTCTTTGTCTGGAAGATTTGTGTAAACTTCGTCCATTCCATCATCCTTATCCACCAAAATCTTCCAAAAGGGCATTTTTTAAATGTTGTTTTATGTTCCAATGAATAGAATAACCTGTGCATTATGTTTTTCATGATAAAAGACGTGTGTCACAAAAATAACAAAATGCCAAGCAGTAGGTGGAAACTGTAATTTAATAGGAAAGGTCTCCTCCATGCTGGTATAGAAGGTCGTTGGCGTTACCAAGTGCTGAGAAAGGTGGTAAAAGCAATTTCTAAGACGGTTTCACGGTGTGGTCTAGAGCGTTGCCTTCTTGTCCCCTGCGGTGTCTTTTCATGTCCCATCCTAAAAGCCTCCGAGAGCTTGGGATGCTGCCTGCTTGCAATAATATAATTATTGTTGTCCAGTAACTCAGATGAAGGAGGAAATAGCAGAAACATCCTTTTGGACCTAAGCCTAGGAGGCTTAGAGAAGTTCATGGTTCTCTGACAATGGTGGCTCAGAGCAGGAAAACACTCTGTAATGGAACATGGCAGTATTTGGTGGTGCTGTGTTTGTTCACACCTGGACGATTTCAATATACAGTGGTCCCTCGCTATACCGTGGTTCACCTTCTGCGGCCTCTTTGTTTCGCAGATTTTTTTTTTTTTGTGCAATTTTCATTTACTTTTTATACAGCGTATGAACGCGCATTGTGTTTTGCGTCCTGATGATTGGCTAAGGCCATTGTCAGTCGTCTCCTCCATGTTGTGTCTCCTGTGCTGTGCAGTGCAGAGTGCGTTCAGTCTCCCCGGACTTCCACAGGTGTTCGCTGGCGGTGTGACTCTGAAGCGCTGTGTGTTTGTGGGTTTTCTCTCTGATGGAGGCCTTCATTGGAGGGGCCGGGGGGAGGGGGCTGTGACACGTGGGGTCACTATCGGTGGTTTCTTGTGTGTCCAGCTTCGTAGGTTGATCGTTGAAATTAAATTTGTTGTTTCTGGAGGCCATTGTGTTTTTTTGAAGGAAAGCGTTTGTTTTGTTTTTTGTTTCTCAAACAAATATTTGGGCCTGAAAACAGTTTTTCCATAGGAATGTACTTCGCGGATTTCGCCTATCGCGGGTTATTTTTAGGACATAACCCCAGCGATAAACGAGGGACCACTGTATCTCAAGTCACTGAATTTCTTTAAATGAGCTTTTATTGCTTGTTGCTAATACTTCCAGATGTGTTTAATTGATGATGTATCAATGTTTTTAGCGGCGAATAAAACCTAGATCCACAACAAGACAAAACTATTCAGGATGTTGCAGATAAAAAAAAAACAATGGGCAAGTATGTCATGGTGCATTGCATTCCTTTTACCATTAAATATGCACAAACTGTAAATTTGATACTGACTTTTACTCGAGGAAAATGCCAATGGCACACGTTAATGTAAAGAGCTGCAGCCCTTGCCAAGAGAAGCTCAATTTAAAAGTTAAGGAAGGTTACTTGGAGAAATAAAAAGGGTATTACTGGGATTGATCCATATAAACATACAAAATAGCTGCTGTTTGTAAATTTTTTAAATATGTTTTTATACCTGATTTGTGGTCTAAGTGTGTACAATTTAGAAGAATTACAGCAGTTTCCCCCAGTGTATTATTAGCCTGACAGCCTGCCAGGCTTAACCTGCCCCCCGCCAGGCTAAGTATCACACATTTATACATTTTAAATAGGTTTTTACACTCCATACCAGTTACAGCAGGGGTTTTTCTAGAAGCTTTTAAAAATTTGAGGTAAAAATGGGGCAATCTGAAGCTTCCTGAAGGGGGTCACTTTCCTTTTTTGCTGTGTATTCCTTGAAGGGTGAAGGAGTATGTTTGGATAGTAAAGAAGACTTGCACAACATTTGTAACTGCCTTCTTTTATAAAAACATGCTTCTTTTATGAGGTCATATCATGTTTATTGTAATTGGCCACTGTCTTCGCCAGACATCTGGATGTTGTCCGTAGTGGATTCTCCGCCGCGTCTTCCCGGGCCTCCATGTCCTCCCGGGCCTTGGAATTGGTGGTGACGATCGTCCCTTCAACGATCCCAACCTTGCTGTCAGTGTCAGCTTTCTGGCAGAAAAAATGTGGTCTTCTTCTGCCCCAAACAGTCCTTATGTTTTTTTCACTTCATGCTGCAGGGTAACATTTTTAAATGGCAAAATAGCGATGCCGCCATTTGTCCAAATATGGTTGCATCCTGTATTTGTCTCCAAGATGTCACCCAGGATGACACTAATTTTTTCAGTTTATGGCACAGGCTCTCCTCAAAAAGTTGAGCCATTTCTGTTAATCTTTCTGTTTTTATGGTGCATCCTGTTCTTTATCTTCTTCTGCCACACGGGCTATACTGAGAAACACCGCCCCCAAGGCTTCCGGTGGTACTGCTTTGTTTTCTGCGTTGAGGTATGCATCCACAAGCTCATTGAAAACGTACCAAATCACACAAGTAATATAATCAGCATTTTGGTAAGGGGGTGTGCGGCCAAAACAAGGGGGCGCGCCACCCCTGTACCCCGCTTTAGAAAAAAACCCTGTACAGTGGTATTGTTGAAAGCGCAATGGCAACATTTTATTGTCAAGACGTACTGTAACCATATAGGGGGCCTGACATCATTGTGACTCTGGTAAGAGCAAAGGGGGTGGACTATTGAAGATTAGTGTCACGGAGCCAAGCTGTTGACGGTTAATGCTACTTTAGCCATCAGCTTAGCCATCTCTACAGGGCTGTTTACATTCCTCCGGAGGCTAGCTCTTACACAGGTTTCACAATCGTGGCGATAACTATTACGGAAGCGTGACTTTACCCCCATACAATTTTGCAGTGTCTTGTACGGTAGCGGTGCTTAGAGAGTGAGCGAGAGAGGAGGAACTGAACAGTCTGATGTGCCTGAAGTCACTCCCATGTGACACCTGATTGGTCCTTGTGTAAAAGTGACAAATTAATCATTGAGCCAGTCACTTTTCCTGTTTTCTGACCCAGAATAGTAGACACCACTGTGACTCAGGTAAAATCATTTCTAATGATAAATGAGGGAAAAATAAAGACGTACTTTAAATTATCAGTAAGAAAACTTTGAATAAAGAAAAAATAAAGCAGATATGAAATTGTTTATTAACCTAGTGCTATTTATTAGTGATTATTTATAATTCCATATTATGTCTAGGTAAGATGAACCACTTTTTATGGGTGTGCACTGTTTGCTGATTATATTTTGACACGAGTCATCATTATTGTAATTCTAAAAAATAGAAAAGAAAATAATGAAAGGAGAAGACAGAAAAAGACTAACAGCTTTTTCCAAAACAAATCAAGATGCCATCAAACCGGTAGGAACATACTATCACTTTTCCTTCTAAATAAAAGTAATGGCTAGATAAAAAAAAAAAGAAAAAAGCTAGCCATAAATGATACAACTTGGCATCTAGGTTAGATGGTATATATTTCAAACAAACTGCCAAGTATAGGATTGCAGTTTTTACAACTAACTGCTAAAAATGTTTTTGCATCCTCTTAATTCACGAAAAACATGCTTGGCCACCAGGCCACCCTGCCACTAGGTCTAACAAGTTTTCTGGAGGAAACCCTGCACAGAACAATGAAAAGCCTAAAAGCACATGGAAGTCATTCATGACAAAAGCTCAGGAGTTCTGCCTGGAGGTTTCTCTACATTAGTTTGTGGCAAAGAGGGCAGGGACAGATGGACGCAAATGATTTGATGCGGCAAACCCTAAAGGAAACAGCTAAAAGAACAAGAAGGGTTTGTGGCAGGTAACTGCACCACACAGCCTCCACAGAGCCGGCAGCCAAACTTGTCACCATGTTACAGTTCGCCAAAGCAAAAATGGCAACAAAACAGGCACAAAAGATGAAACAGTACTGTGGACCTGAAGACCCGGGTGACATGTTAGCATGCGATAACAAAATACTGTGCCATACAGTGTGTACTCTGTGCATCACATTTGAACTTTTTTGTGCTATTTATATTTCTCACCAAACAACTCCGTGACCCAAGTTCTTTTTGTGACACATTTTCCATGCTGATTGTAAGAACAGCGGTGAATGTTGATAACAAACTAGGCAAACATTCTTAATTCCAAATCCACCATAACATTGCATTGTTCATCGTCTTTGTGCACTTTCCAGAGCGTCTGTAGCCTAAATCTCCACACCTTGTCTTACACCTTGATGTCAGTTGATGTCACGATCGCGGCGGTACGGACCAGTCAGTTGCATCTTGACTCATATTAGCAGATGATGTCTCCTGCGATGCAAAGTTTTATAGATTGTGTGTTTTTGCCAGTGTACGTATCAGCTGTGGTTTCCTTGTGGTGGAGACACAGAGTAATCATCAGCTGTCTCACGTGGTAGTTTGTTTTTTCATTGTTTATCAGGAGTGCTGCAAACTCCTCTGAACAAGAAACCACATTCACAGAGTAACCATTTTCCTCTGATGTCACACTCATGGTGGGAACGTCACAGACACAGTTTAGTAAGGTAAATTGTCATAGTGCTGTTCACAGGGAACGAAGGGACTCAAATAAATGTCATTATCACTGTTTACTACCGTTTTATCACAGTTTACTGATCAGTAGCTGAAAAGACAATAGACACTGGAATTCCCAAAGGACACGGGGTTGTATTTCAAGGTAAAGCAAGATAAGCAGTGATACTATAACAATTTTCAGAATTCCTGTGTTTATCCAAGTTAAACACAGGACAGCAGCCATGGACTTCCACCTTGAGTAAGACGTCAAAGAAAACAACTCCTGTCTGATTATGTTTGATGGAAATTCATCAGAAATGGACGTGAGTTTTTATGTTTTCAGGACAGAAGGCAGTTGTTAAGATTTTGTAAAGAATAGGAACAGAATAATCTTATCTATTCACATGTGTAACAGCAACAGATAAAGAAGTTTTGTTGTCAGTGTGGGATTTGAGCAACATTTGGATTTAAGAATGTAACGATCATTGTCTAATGTTAAAATTTGTGTGATCTGAAACATTGACTTGTGGCAAATATACAAAACAAGAAAGTGGGCAAATACTCTGTCACAGCACTGTAAATGTTACTTTTTTACATTTTCACGTGCTAAAGCCAGGAGGCATTTAGTTCAGAGCAAGTCATATTTTTATTTGTACATCCTTCCTTTTTATCATTTGGATGTACAGTGGATATAAAAAGTCTACACACCGCTGTTCAAATGCCAGGTTTTTGTGAGGTAAAAAAGTGAGACCAAGATAAATAAATTCACAACTTATTCCACCTCTACAATGCAATTGGAAAAACTGAAATGTTTCAGGGAGGTGAATTAAAAATAAACGAGATAATGAGGTTGCACAAGTGTGTACACCCTCATGACTGGGGATGTAGCTGTGTTTGGATGTAACCAGTTACATTCAAACTCATGTTAAATTGGAGACAACACACACCTGTCACCATTTAAAGTGCCTTTGATTAACCCAAAATAAAGTTCAGCTGTTGTATTAGACTTTTCCTCACATTTTGTAGCCACATCTTCCAGCACAACCCATGGTCCACAGGGAGCATCCACAGCGTCAAAGGGATCTACCTCACTGTTCAAAGATATCAGTCAGGTGAAGGGTACAAAAGAAGTTCCAAGGAATTAAATATACCATGGAACACAGTGAAGACCGTCGTAATCAAGTAGAGAAAATATGACACAACAGTGACCTTACCAAGAACAGGACGTCTGTCCAAAATTGGTAAGACGAGAAGAAAACTGGTCAGGGAGGCTGCTAGGAGGCCGACAGCAACATTTGAAGGAACTGCAGAAATTTCTGGCAAGTGCTGTCTGTGTAGTACATGTGACAACAATCTCCTGTCTTCTTCATATGTCTGGGCTATG
>JAQQAE010007263.1:0-15998 GCA_029823295.1 Pseudamia nigra
GTCGGGGGGTGGGGGGGGGACTGGGGCCTACCTCAGCTGACTTGGGGTGAGGGGGGGATACACAATGAGTCGGCAGTTCATCACAGGCTGACGTATAGAGAAACAACCATTCACATGGACAATTTAGAGTCACCAATTGTCCAATTGACCAAAGTGCATGTGTTTGGTTGTGGGAGGAAGCCCGGGTACCACAGATCTCGTCATTATGAGATATGGAGACTAAAAATATTTTTCTTCAGTGAATGCAATGTGCCACAGTAATGATATGCGTTTTTCCTGTCATGTATTCGGATTGGCTTTTGACGTAGAACTGTGTACTTTGCCTTATTGGCTTCTGAAAATATTCTATATATAATTGTAAATATAGCCGTCCTGGTAGAGGTATGGGTGAGAAAGGTAATTTTGCTTGTGCACGTTTTCGCCTGCTTATGGAGCTCAGGTAAGACACCTGTAATTTATTTTCTATTTTCTTTTTGGAGGTAACTGGGAACACGTTTGTGGTTTAGGCTGTGCGCACCCTCACGCTCGTCCCACCATTTCTCTTAACAAACTTGGCGTTAGGACTGCACATTTCTGTGAGCACTGGTCCTCCTTGGGAGCAGGAAAAACACAATAAATGTTATGCCCAGGTAACACCTGGGTCAGCTTTAACAACTGAATTTCAGTCCAGTTACTACGACATAATATGCAGGTTCCCACTGCTGATTCCAGAACAGCTCAACCCTGAGACATGAGCTCTACCAGACCTGGCAGATGCTGGAATAACTGACAGTACTTCACATCCTGTAAGTCCTGAGCTTGGGCTTCATGAATCTAAACTGTCTTTACAACACATTTCACAAATACTCAGTGTGACTGAAATCCTGTTGGTCATCCCTAGAACACTTTAGTTGGGGTACAATCCAGTAGAACACCCAACAAGATCTGTAGGCTTGGATGCAATGACCCGGTCGTTACATCACTATTTGGTCAGATCCTTTGCAGCACATGTCCACTTGCTGCCTAATACGTCCTCTCAATGACAAAAAACGTCATAATCAACATTATGACCACTTGTCTGCATATGTGCACTATTAGTCCGGCAGTAAATACAAACACTACAGACTCAGCGGAGGTTTTTGGGGACGCATCGAAGAATAATCTGTCCAATAAGTCGGTCACTCACACAGGAGCCTGAACGAAGGCTTCGATTGCTAAAAAACAAAGTTTAAAAACAAGTTAATGATGAGTCTGAGTCTCTGGAGGCCGACGATGAGCACAGGAATCCACCGAGTGGCTCTTTGTAAACAATTACACACCTAAACGCTTCTTTTCCCCTTAAAATATTGGATTTCAAGATAAATGTATTTGCCATGAAGAAGGCTCACCCCCGTTCAACGCCGAACTGGAATAATGACTTTAATTATAAATCCACACAGTGATGAAGCTCCACTTCGGACTGGGCCTTTGTGTTGCTCCGTTCATAAGTTACTCTAATTACCTGGCTATCTCACTATTAACAGAGAGACAAAAGGCAGATTGAACAGATCGGAGGGGGGAAGGGAAAACTAATAAGCTGGCGGCTAATTGAATAAAGCACAGCGAGCAGTTCTTAGATTTAGAATGAAAGGGAAGAGTGTTTCCAACCTGCTGTTTTTATTTTCAATTTGTGCTTAATTTGTGCATAAAAAAAGCCTCAGTGGGAAAAAAGTTGGCATATCGATAAAAGTTTAATGTGAATCTGGGCAATGGGAACAGATGATTATGTGTGTATGTGCATGTGGGGATTGTGTGACCATGGAAGGATGGAAAATGATCTGTGACAAGCCACAGATGACTTTGTTACATGAGCGAGAAGCGCCGACCAGGGGTCACGGAGGGCAAAGTCAGAACCCAGGAATGTTGAGTTTTAGGACAAACTCAACGAAATCTGTGGTTCCGTCGATCGGTTCCTCAGTTTGTGCTACAGCTCGGTGAAAAACTCCATGTTACACTGACCTCAAGTCATACAAAGTCTGCTTTTTTCACCTATTTATGTGTCTTTTTCAGGTAATGACAAATGAAGCATTGAAAAACAAGTTGACAGCTATTAATCATTGCTCGTCTTTTCACTCAGTTGTTCAGTTAAGATATATTTTTCACCAACCAGCTGTCGGATATTTGCATGTGGGACGACTGAGGACCTGTAGGCTGATCAAACTTCACCCAAAAGACTTGAAGTTTCGGTTGGCGTCACTGATTGACACATATTCGGAGGATGTGGGCATGGTTTGTAAACTTTGTCATCAGCGTGAACGGAAGACAATGGTGTGAATACGAGCTAATAAACCAGCTGTGAGACAGACCACATTTAACGTGGTAAATTCAGACGCCGACAGGGCAGCTCAGAGAGGAAGCAGAGCTGAGTGGAGTGAACCGAACCGCATCGACGTACGGGCTGAGGATCGAACTTTTAAGTGGCACGCCAACACTATTGTATATATTCACCTCAAAAAACTCTGAACTACTACCAAACGACCTAAGAGCAGGTTGGCAGAGTCATCAGAAGAAAGTACATGGACCGCCGGTCAGACGGACTCCGTGGGTGTGTTTCACCGGATCCAGAACCAGACGTGTGTGGGTGAGTTTGGCAAACACACACCATCCTCCGACAGGATCAGGTCAAAACACATCACCCAGGGCTAGCATAGAACATAACTCAAGTTATGTGTCTGGTGTCAGGATTAGTTGCAGGGGGCCGTCTTGGGACCTTTGAGAATTGACTCCTGGCGAAGCTAGCTGGACCTCACTGTAGCAGTTACTCATCATTTATAAATTCTAAACCATATGTTCTCCAACTTTTCAGCTCAAACAAATAATGTCTGTCTCCCCCTTAGGACCAAACATAGAACAATTTATTTTTAACCGCCCTAATAATTTATTTTGTTCCATTATATTTTTAAGTAATTGTATCTATATGACAGCATATTTTATATATATAAAATGCTGGTTCCAATGTGGGTGGATGTGCAGTATCAGGCAGCAAGTGAACATTTAACCTTCAAAGTTGTTGCATTGAAAGCAGCAAAATGTCAACTTTGACAAGGATCAACTAGTGACGGTAACAACCGGGTCATTTTATTCAAACCTACAGATCTTGTAGGGTGTCCTAGTCTGCAGTGGATTGTACCCTGAAAAAGTGTTCTGGGGTTTCAGTCAAACCGAGTATTTGTGAAATGTGTTGTAAAGACAGGTTAGGTTCATGAAGCCCGAGCTCATGACTTACAGGACGTGAAGTATCAGTTACTCCAGCAGCTGTCAGAGGTCTGGTAGAACTCACGTCTTGGGTTCGAGCTGTTCTGGAATCAAAAGGAGGAACCTACACAACACTCTTTTGTTCTGTTGGATCAGCGGTGCCTCACTCCAGTCCTCCAGAGCCCCCGGTCTGCATGTTTTCCAACTGGCTCTGCCCCACCCACTGCTCATGATGTTGGTTCAGGTGTGTTCAGTCCCTCAGAAGCTGGAAGATGCAGTGGGTGGGGCAGAGCCAGTTGGAAAACATGCGGAACGGGGGCTCTGCAGGACTGGAGTTGGGCACCACTGCGTTAGATCCTCTACCGGACTGAGATCCAGTCGTCCTTCCGTCCTCATGGGGTTCTGTGCACAGCAGGACCAAGACCACCCAACAACACCCAGAGTTCTGGAGATGTCTTGACATCACAGCGTGGTCCCCGTCTAGGTTATTTACATCCTTACACTGCCTTTTTATTTTTTTTTCAAATACTGTACATCAACTTGAAGGACTTAACATTCACTTTCAGCCTCATACATCCCACCCACTCACAGGTGACATTGTAATTAATTGATTATTACCACTTCACCTGTCAGTGTTATCATGTTATGGCTGATCAGCATATTCAAAAACATTTCATCAAAATTAAACAAATACTCAAAAAATGCATAAAATAAATCCTGAAAACAATCAAGAAAACCTCACAAAATAATCCTAAAAATGAACAGAAAACAAAGTAAATCAATTTACAAAATGAAAACAAAATGCTGAAGTTATTTTTGCTCTTGAATTGTTTTAATTTGTGAATCACAGATCTGTCTGCATCGTGTCCTTTAGAACGATGCTTTGAACCCGCTAACCTTCTGCCAGTCGTGGAGAATGTGAGGATTAAATACGGTGCAGTCGAAAAGTTCCACACATGACCAGACAATATTCATCATGATACATAAACACCCACGTTAAAATTCAAGGTTTTAGTGACCATGACCCGTGTTTCCAGTCAGTGAGGTGTCTGAAGTCAGACAGCGCTGCTGGGCTCGGGTTAGGTCCGACATCGTCATGGAATGGTAACGGAGCAGCGGTCCGTCCCGTGATCAGACGGTCGACAACCTCGTGTCAATCAAACGAGCCATTCTCTAAACAGGAAGTATGTGTCGGGCGCCACAAATCACTGAACCCTTTACATACAGCATGATATACTGTATTTGATGCATGTTTTCACAGGCCATGTGTTCAAAATGCATCGTCATTTTTATGAACTTCTTAGATTTTCCTCACGTCATTTTCATTTTTGTCCATTTAATAGATCATTTTGTGCATTATGGTTCATCTTTGTTCATTTTGTTTATGATTTTATTTACCATTATCCTGTCCTGTGGAACCCACTTTCAACGTGGGTCCGGGATGCAGACACACTCTGTACCTTTAAAACTAGGCTTAAAACTTTCCTTTTTGACAAAGTGCATATTTGGGTCTAGATCAGGTAAACCTTTAATCCTCCCTTAGTTCTGCTGCGTCGTCCTGTTCTGGTGGAGGACAGTGACGCACTGAGCTTCACTCCGTCTCTTTCTTAAACTCTACCCTTCCGCTCACTCTCTCTCTCCTCCCCTCTCGCCCTCTCCATCTCCCACCCTCTCTCTCTCTCTCTGTCCCTCTCAACCTCCACCTTTTTGAAATTTGCATCCATCTATATTTTGATACTAACTTGTGTCTTCCCTGTAGCACTGTGCTTCCTCCCTCTGCCCTGGTCTGTAGGTGTCTGTTCCTGGTCGCTAGGTCTTGGTCTGTAGGTCTCTGTTCCTGGTCGCTAGGTCTCTGTTCCTGGTCTGTAGGTCTCTGTTCCTGGTCTCTAGGTCTCTGTTCTTGGTCTCTAGGTCTCTGTTCCTGGTCTCTAGGTCTTGGTCTGTAGGTCTCTGTTCCTGGTCGCTAGGTCTCTGTTCCTGGTCTCTAGGTCTTGGTCTGTAGGTCTCTGTTCCTGGTCTCTAGGTCTCTCTGTTCTAGGTCTTGATGTCCTTGTGTGTTTGCTGGTTGTTGTCGTCGTCCAGTGTCTGTGTTGTCTGTTGTTCTATCTCTACTCTTTTCTTTTGTCTCTCCTCTGTCCACTAACCCCAACCGGTCCAGGCAGATGGCCGCCTACCCTGAGCCGCTGGTTCTGCTGGAGGTTTTCCTCCCCCCCGTCGTCCTCATCTTGCTTTTTCTGATTGTTGTAGTTCATTACTGTTCACTTAAAAGAATATTTTGATCATTATTTTTGCTAATTTTTGTTCAATTTCTGGCTACTGTTTGGCTACTTTGTTGATTTTATATTCATTTTTATCAAGTTACCTTATTTTCTTCAGAGTGTGGATTATTTTATTCAGTTTTGTCCTGGTCGTGTTCATTATTTTGCATAGTTCTGTTATTTTTCCTGGTTTTGTTCATTTATTTATTTTCAATTTGTTCTTATTTGTTGTTCATTATCCATATTTTTAACTTCTTGCTTTGGCTTATTGTAACGTCTTTACTTCCATCACTTGCGTCCCTGGGAGTCGCCATGGAGACGCAGGTCGCAGACCCCAGGTTTAAACCTTTCACGTCTTATTAACCAAATCATCTTCAGTTCACATTGTTTTAGGAAGATTTCATGCCATTTTGAGTCAACGTCTGCTCATGTCTGAAACACTTCGGTTTGTGTCATAAACCTGATTTGAGGAATGACCGTGTATTTTCAAAAAGGGCGACATTCACGAGACGAGACATAAAATACAATGTGACCATACTGTCGACAATGTAACACGAGGAGATTTTTAAATTGCACCATTATATTTTAAATTGCCATTTTCTACACCGTCCCGACTTTTCTGTTTTTCGGGGCTGTACATTTGTGGTGAATGTGTGAATGACGTGGCTGCAGAGTGAAGGCCAAGTCCTGCAGAAGGTGGAGGAAGAGGAGGACGGAGAAGAAGCTTCGTCGGCAACAGAAGAAGACAACGATGGAAAAGAAGAATTCTTACCTTGCACTCCCTGCAGCTCCGGGATAGAAAGCGCTGTCCTTCGGAAAAGCTCTGCCCCACGTAGGTACATTTTGCTGTGTGTGAACAAACATCACATCTTCAGTAAGTGCAAAAATGCTGGATATTAAATTATTCTTCTGCTAATATCTACCCCCGTGGTCCTCCGAGCAGTCGTACAAACGGCTTTAGAGATTGCCTGAGAGAAAAGTTTGCAGTCTGAACTTGTGCATACTTAATGCCTCTAGAAACAAAGTTGTTCTTGGGGAGCGTGCACGAGTGGAGAGGAAATGTAACGGCACATTAAGAATACAACAGAGGAGACCCTACTGAATATTCCTCTGGCGCAAATGCAGAAATAGAAAACGAAGCGTATGCTATCGAGTCCCACTTCCCGCATCTCAGGGGCTCGGGACCACGGAGCGGCTAGGTCACGGTTCTGTCGTTTGACTGCGTCAGGCCTCTGATGTTCACAGGGAAAGGAGAGGAGGACGATGGAGAAGAAGGATGGGGGGTGCGAGAAAGGCTGGGATTATGCAAAGATGGACGTCAGGGGTTTTCTGTTTTTGTTGCAGTGTCGTAAGAGAGGGGACGGTCCGTGCATGCGAGCGGTTTCGAGTTCATCGAGTTCAGCGTGAAACCACGAGGTTTTTGTCAGAGTCTGGAGAGATTCTGTATCTGCAGCTTCCTCGAACACAGGGATCGTCTTTCAATCCCGCTACGTACGGCGAACGGAGACACAAAACTAATGATGGGGACATGAAACGCCTCAGCTAAGATATGACAGCAATAAAACAGATTTACACACACGAGCTGGTAGTAAAAACAGTTTAGATTGAATTGATTAGTCATTACATTAGTGTTTTTAAATAATAATGGCATATAATGTGAGTTATAACCTACAGGTTCTACATTAATCCTGTGTTTCAGTAAACATACAAACTATCCATAGTCTTCCTCATATCCTGATCAGGGTCTCGGGGGCAGAGAAGCTCAGACTTCCCTCTCCCCAGCCTCCTCCTCCAGCTCCCTGGGCCAGCCAAGAGACACAGTCCCTCCAGCTTGTCCCGGGTCTGCCCCGGGGCTTCCTCCCAGTCTGAGCTAGTTTTGGCAACCAGGGATAAGACCAACTATGCCTCTACCTTTGGTTGCCACCGGATCCTGATGACCCTTCCTGCATCTGGGGGGCCCACAGGAAGGCATAGGTGTACGGGTCTTCTGAATCACTTTGAGTCTGACCTGTTGCCTACATCATTTCTTTTAGCACTAGAATGTTACAAATGGAGCAAAAATTTACAACAGGATCAGCCGTCGAGTTATTAGGGTATGAAATGACCATCTCCGAATGATTTTCAGTGTAAAGGCTCAGGACGGTCACGTTAGTGTTGTTAGATTTCTATACTGAAACCCTTTTACTTTTGAAACCCATTTACATTGAACCGATCTAATACCCCTTTCAGACCAAGCGTCCAGCTCGAGTCAAAAGGTGGATCCAACCAGGGTGGGATCAGAGTTGATTGTGGTGTGAATGGCAGAAACCTGAGTTGCTAGTAGCTATGGCGGCGCGGGACAGGCAGGATACATGGATTGTACTGGTTAAGAATGAGGGTGCACTGCAGTGACGAAATCACAGCTTCTAAACAAAACGTGCTGGTTTTCAAATACATCCATGGTGAACTTGGTGGACATAGGGCAGGACGACGGTATCACCGTACGTGGAGGAGGAAATCACCGGGCAGCTGATTGGAACAGTGAGGGACAATGTCACACAGGCCACCATAAAGAAGATGATGCAGAGAGGCGAATGATGCAGAGAGCCCGTCCAAAAAACAGGGTGCACGAAGACCCGTGACCACAACATAAACAGGAGTAGTTTTGGGTGAATCAACCGGCCGTGATACGAGACACGTCACAGGATTTTTGGACACAAAGCGCTCGCCAACCCTGTGCAGCTCTCCCCCAGATCCGCCGGACAGGTCAGAGAAGAAACATAAGGCGCCACTGAACATGAAGTGTTGTCTCCCCCGGCCATTTTTAGCCCCTAACTTCATTAGTACGCATCTCTCCCAGGTCCTGGCTGAATTGCCGTGATCCAGGATGGACCAGGGTGACCGGTTTGAATCGACAAAAGGAAAGTTGAACCTGGGTCAGCAAACCCATGTCCGACCCTGGTTGCTGGTCTGAAAGTGGTATAATGGCATCGCAAGCACACATTAATATTTGTACCAGGAGTGTTTTCCTTCGTTATTCTGTATGATTACATAGATTTTCACAGGTGTGGTTGCTTCATCTCAGCATGTTCTGATACTCACGTCTGCATTTCTTGCAGCAGGTTCCATCAACGTGTACGGGCAGCGAGTCCTCTGAGCAGTTTGCCGGAGGACAGAAAATCCTGCGACACTCCACCACGCCGTTCTGCAGGGAAATGACTTCTCGTAAGTAAAAACATGGAAACATCAGAGCCTCAGCACGAGTATGTGATATCTGCCGGTGGCACCGCTGCTGAAAAACCCACTCCGAACACGTCCCCCCCCCCATGTCCCAATTTACATCTGCAAGTGTTCATTCAGTCGGGCGTCTTCATCTCTCAGAACTATCTGCTTAGACGACAGCCCGAGCCCGGATGGTTAATGCTCCTGCAGTTTGTGCAAAGCAAATAAGGAACTGGGTTTAAAATCCACCTTCAGGAGATGAGTGTGAAAGCCAGCATATTCAAAACCAAAAACAAATTATAGCATCATACTAACAGATAACAGATTCATCATCGAGTGCAGACGGCGGATGCTGAAACTGAGCAGCCCACTGATAGCAGGTAATTATTCAGGCCCTGAAGGACTGGCTTCGTTTTCGACGCTGATATCTCTCTCTCTCTATGAGCGCCTCTTCATTTCATGAGTCATCAGAACGCTTCCCCCAGGACGATGCAGTTATCAGTTAATGGCATGTCCGCAGGAGGAAATCACACCGACTAAACTCCGCCTTGCGCTTGATGTGCAATGATGCAGCAACACCGGTTCCCTCGGGGTCCGCGTTGGCCTGATTCAACACATTTCAAAGACCGGCTGCCCATGTGTGAGCGCAGGCAGGAAGGCTTATTAGGGCCTGCTTATTAGGGGGCGGAGAGGAGGCAAAGACATGACGCCGGGGTGGGGGGGGTAGGACAGATGGGACAGTAATTTAAGGAGAAAAGGGTACTTAAGTGTTGAGAGTGGAGGGAATACATTTCATCGTTATCACCTGCCTGTAAAGATCAACGTATGATCCCAGTACGTTTATTCAACAGCGGGTTGTGTGTCTGGGCTCGGTTCACTTCACATTGGGCTGAATTAGAAATGGTTATTCATGCATTTATATCTTCACGGTTGGATTATTGTAACTCTCAGTAAAATCTCCATGGATCGTTTGCAGCTCGTCCACAACGCTGCTGCAAGGCTTCTGACGAGGTCTTGCCAACGTGCCCATGTCATCCCACTTTTAATTTCGCTGCATTGGCTCCTTGTCCATTTCAGGGTCCAGGTTAAGATCCTGGTTCTGACTTTCAGACCCTGCATGGACAAACTCCGCCGTATATCTATGAGCTTTTAAACTTGTACGTCACCAGCAGGACCCTGAGGTCATCTGATAAGGGTCTGGTCGGGGTCTGATCAGGGTCTGCTGGTTTTGCCACAGACGAGGCTGAAAACTAAAGGTGACAGAGCATTTGAGGCTGTTGCACCAAACTCTGGAACTCTCTTCCCTTGAATTTGAAATCTGTGGACTCTGAACTCTTTTAAAAAGCAGCTAAAAACACATCTTTTTAAAACTGCATTTGGATGATTTACTATTAATAATGATTTTGTTGGAATTTTATGTTTTTTATTGTGTTTTATTGTTGTTGTTTTTATTTTAGCATTTGATTGTAAAGCACTTTGTGGTTTTTATCTTGAAAGGTGCTGTAGAAATGAAACTTTACTTACTTTACTTACATTACAGCAAAGTAACAGCATGGTAATGGTTTATAATATAATATATAATATTCTCTACGGAAACACACAGTGCTGTGAAAAAGTACGAGGCCCCTTCCTGAGTCCTTATTTTTTAGGACATGTGTCACTTAAAAGTTCCAAATTGATTGTGATTGATATTTATAATGGCTTAAAAACTTTTCTGAGTGATGTCTTCCAGTCGTGTTTGATTGGTGGTGGTGGTGGTGGTGGGGCGGGGGTTCACACCCACCTTACAAGCGCAGTTCCTGCAGTTCTCAGGCTCCACCCACAGCTCCTTGTCCCTGTAGACCAGCCCGTTGGTGCTGCAGGTCCTCTCGCAGTGACACCCCTCCAGCTGGGTCAGCCTGGACTCGGCGTAGTTGAGCTGAGGACGATGCACAGGATCATCAGTCACATCGAAAGTCTGAGCGCGCATGTCGGCTTACCTCCACCTCCACCTCGCCCTGCCCCCCCACCCCCGGCCCCTGCGGCATGCCCTGGTCGTTTTCCACAAAGAGCTTTCCCGCCGGGAGCCGCTCATTAGAGGCACTCGGAATAATCAGCGATGTTCATTCAGCTCGTGCTCCGCACCGCAGGCTACAATCTGCTGGGAAGTGACAGACAGCGGCGGCGGCCCCGATCCCGCCTCACCCCGCTTTCAGCTCCACACACACCCACCCTTTTCTTCCCCAGCTTCGTCTATTCAAGACTGATGATGTTTGACAAACGTCTCCCCAAAGCCGTGTCTGATCAATAAAAATCATGGCATAATTCTGCCGCCATTGACAGTATGGCTCAATCGATTTAAACATTTCTTGGGTTTTCTTTAGTGACCAGTTTGGCACAAGCTGGTCTTTATTGGATGGTGATGGAAAAGGATCTGCCCGTCGTTTCAGGCTGTCGTCAAATGCAATTCTCAGTGAAGCATAAAAACCTTTAGAAATGCTGCATTATACCATAACTCGAACAAAATGAAACAAAGTTCACTTCGTTATGTTAATGGCCCCCACGTCCTGGAATACACAGGTTGAACAAAATATACCATAATATCATAGTGACGACTTTTTACATCCATTAACTGAATTAAATGTCATGAAGATTCAGTTGGGTCGGTGTTTGTTGTTTGGATTTTCGTCTAATTCCGCAGTTTTTTCTTCTAAAAAACCATATTTATTTCACAAATGCAACCAAGTGGGACTTTGTCAAAAAAAAAAAATGCTTTATATCGGTTATTGCACAAAAATGGGCAACTTCAGTGACTTTATGTGAAATCATAATCACAATAGTCTCACAACTGCGGGGAATTCATGACAAAAAAACTTAATTTTACACAATAGATTTAGTCAAACTTAACTAAAAAAAATGCAAATCATATTTAATGCCACAGAAACTGTTTTAGCTTCTACAAATCCAAACTTTTATCATAAAAGCTGAATAACAACTGCACTGAACCCGTCCTGAGGGATCTGAACACGTTACATTTCGACAACTGCGCTGCGTTTGCAAGCGCACATTTCATCTGGAAATGTGTCCACGTTCAGGCTCCTCTGTGACACGGTGCCACCGTTAAAAAGTGCTGGGTTTCATACCAGGAATTCCACCGCAGGGAAACGTAGCATATCAGACCGGAAAACATCCTTCAGTCAGGCAACGACAGTTAAGACCTGGAATCAGCTGCCGGTCGAGCCAAGAACAGAACTGAATCGTCAGCATTTCGAAATTCAACAGGGGACAATCGGTCATGTCAATACAAATACACCAACACCAAAAAAAAGACTTATTACAAGTAAAAACTAGCAACCATTTCAAAACTGCACTGGTCAAATGGCTTTATGTCACAAAAATGTAACTATTAAATCATTTTGAAATCATTTGCCTCGTCAAACTTTTCCAATGGTCCTGATGCCCTTTGACCATATTCAACCCAGTCAAATGGAATTGTTTCAGGTCGGATCATTTTCAGTTATCGCATCTTTTCTCCAAACAAGCAGAAACAAACCCTTAATTTATTTATTTACTCGTCAGGGACAGTGCAATAGACAGAAAAAAAATCTGATGTGTTGCACAAAGAGTATATAGCATTAAGCTGCTTGGCGACACTCGTCCCCGGGTAGGTTTTTCAGCCAAGAAAGACCGAGAAAACAACACACGTGTACATTAAGACATGCAAAATATAAATATAAATTAATTAAAATCAAAAGCGTCACCCGTTCCAAAAACTGACCGATATTTAAATCATCAATTAACATGAAAAGTGTCAAGTTAATTATTTAATCAATTTTCCGGCTATGACTTTAACACAGCAGGTCTGCAAAACACACAAACACACACCAGACTGAAACTAACATCCGCCATTATCACTGGATAATAATCAGGACGATACACAACCAACCAAATTAATAAAAGTGAACAATATGATACTATGTTTCTTATTGCGTTTTATTGTTCTTGTTTTTATTTTAGCATTTGGTTGGAAAGCACTTTGTGGTTTTTATCTTGAAAGGTGCCATATAAATAAAACTGTATTTACTTCACCACGCAGTGTCAAACAAAGTCATTAAGGCTGCAGTCAAGTGTATCTCAGGTAAAAATATGAATAAATAGAACATATGAAGGTCCGAATCGGTCTGACTTCAGTAGGGAGTTGAGTTACCATAGCGACATGTCAATCAAACCCCAGCATGGCAGTGATTTGTTGAATTATCTGCTGTAATATCTTAATAACGAAGCAAAAGGTTAAAGATGGATCATCACATCACTTACTAGAGGATCCAAATAAAACGTTTGAGACCATGATGACTCATGATAATAATGTATTCGCTTAGTATTTTCAGATAGATTCACATGTATTTATGGGAAAAACGGCTCCTCGGTGCTTGATGAATGCTTCCCCAGTGGCCAAGTGGTGGTATTACAACTTAAAGTTACTTCCACATCAGCCCTGGTCATTGGACACTGGTCCGACATCAGAAAAAAGCGTAGATTTTCCCCACAGAGAACAACTTCTGCAACCCACCGTTGGGTCCCGACCCTCAACAGTCAGTGCTGATCTTCTGCTCCAATCCCAGCCCACCTGCTCCCGTGAGACCCATCCAGGTCAAAGTGTCAGAACGACTGGATTCACCACGAAATTAACAACCGGCGCACGTCACCGAGGCCTTTGACTTAGTTTACAGCGCTGTCTGTCTGCGGGGGAGCGACGCCAGCGCTGAAGTTTGTCCTGTCAGAGCTCTAAACAAAATGTTTGAAATGCTATTTCAAAGGCTGGGAGGCTGCCTCCAGGCGCCGCAGAGGAACACCTCTCCCGTACATCCCAGAGCATCAAATAGCACCGTGATCCGGCGCAGAGGCTAACGGGCGACTCGCCAACACCAGCCGATAACGCAACGCCGGCTGATGAGAAAGACTAGGTGACGACAACAACAAAAAACTAAATAAAATGGCACTTTTGTGTCTCATTTCACACTCTTTTGTTTGCCCGACGGACTAGTCTGCAGCGTATGAATGGAGACTGTTCAGACTTAAGCCACCAACAAGCAATTAATTAGATTTTGTTTGTAATCCAGATCTGGGACGGCTGCCATCGAGCAATTATCATATTTTAGCCGAACAATGAAACAAATACAATGTGGGAACGGACTCAGAATGTTAACGGTTAAGTCCATAATTGTAACAGATCAGTGAATCACAAAGTGTGTGTTTTGCTGCAGAAATGTCTCCATTAGCCAGAAATTGAGTAAAACGATCAAACGGCGGAGAAAGTCTCTGCAGGCAGCGACGAAGCAGCGATTAGAAGGAAAGAGGACAAATCCTCGAAGGCCCATCCCGTCCAGGGTGAGGGAGGTGAAGTTCGTACAGCTGACGTCACCGTCAACACGACAAAACGATCAGCCCCCCGAGGAAAACATGTTTTTTTCCTCAGCTGCTATTTAATAAAAGGTGTTAAACGGAACATTTGAAGTCATGATAGTTTGAATTAGAAACAACATTTTTATTTGAAACAAAAACAGTCTGTGTAAACATTCGTCCAATATTCATTTGAGGGAGAAAAAAAAGCATCATGTCAAAAACAAAAAAAAACTAGAAAACGTTCAGTCTCTGAGGACACGGCGTGGGGTCGCAATCAAAGGATCGAAACGCCGTCGTTGCCACGGTAACCACACATTCCGTGACAGCTCTCCATTCATTTCCTATGGGGGGAAAAAACTTATTTTAAAAATTAATAAAGGCTAGAATTATGAAAAGTAACATCAAAAATGTCCTGAATAAGATGAACAATGTGAAGTTTGAATCGGACAAAGATGCCACTTCCGACAAAAAATGTTCGGAAATGGCAGAATATTAAAGTCTCAACACAACAATAGTGGGATTGCTGCATGACTCAGCAATCCCACGAAGATAAATAATGAGTCAAACGTGAATTTGGATGTGAGGGGAAGGATTGTCATGGACACGAAGCAGGAGAAGGATGTCAACAAGCCACACGATCCCCGGCGAGTTGGACACGGTAGGAAGAGTTCGTGGAAATAAAGACGAGAGACGTGTCTGAAAACCAGGGCTGTTCATTAAGGCCAATGTGGAAGTAACTTTAAGTTTGTTGTAATTCCACCGCTTGGCCACTGGGGAACCGATCGTCCGGCCCCAAGGAGCCTTTTCCCATAGATGCATCTGATTCTATCTGAAAATACAAAGCGAATGAATTTTTTTCATGAGTCATCATGGTCTTAAAAGTTTTATTTGGATCCTCTAGTAAATAACGTAACGATCTGTCTTTAACGTTTTTACTCCGTTATTAAGATATTACAGCAAATAATCCAACAAATCACGTTCGTCCAAATATGGTCACATCCTGTTTTGGCTCCAATATGTTGTCCAGGAAGTGACAACTTGATTGACCTCAAAACGACCCTTCACCAACTAACGGGTGACGTCACGCTCACTTTGTCCAGTTATATAAACAGTCTAGGTTAAAACGCCACAAACAAATCACCGTCCACGTCAGCGAACCGTAGCCTCACTTTATTACAACGTACAGTAAATCTGAAGCAAACTTGTGCAAAGTCACAGCAAAGAAACATCACACATTCCATAAGAGGGTGTGGAGCAAGAACAATCAAAAATATAAAACGTGTTCTGGGTTGTTGAACACTTTGTTTGTTACATAATGACATACATGTTCCTTCAGTTACAGAAAATGATCTACACATTAAAATGTGTTGTAATTTAAGGATGAGCTAAATGAAAATTCACCTCCAGTACAAATGTGATGCACACGGAATTAAGCGACACACATGGTAACATAAACCCTGGAGGTCACCACATGGTCACCCAAGCAATTTTCTGTCAGAAAGAATCTCCATGTGGAGACGGAGCCTCTGACTGGTTTGATGACTGCAGAAAAAAAAAATGCATGTTGATTTCTTGTGTGTATCCAGCCAAAACAACCTCCGTCACACACACACATACACCTGCATCCACATGGATTCATTATAATCCACACATGACAGCGGCTTATCGTCGTCCCATCTCACCTTGACACACTCATCGATAGTCAAGACTAATCAATTATTCGCTTCATGCCCAATCTTTCTCACCCGTATGAATGATAATGGCTATTCAGAGGCGGAGATGGCGGCACGCTTCCTGCTGCGACTCGTATGAGCCGCGGGGTCAGGGGGCGGCGGGGTCGAGGGGCGTTCAGGTGTTGACGCAGCGGGAGGGTAATGTTCTTCATTTCACCCTTATTTATTTGGAAAATTATTCTATAGCTCGCTCGCATGCTGAGATGTCCTT